>WJFA01002661.1:0-15130 GCA_009870155.1 Pseudobourletiella spinata | reverse complement strand
CTTTTCTTTGGTGGCATAATATCGTCACAATGGCACTACTGCTGAGAGGATCAGTACAAGAGCCAAGACTGCACAGTAGTCCTTTCCCAAAATTCACCCCAAGTAGGAGCCGTACTAATGGTTATTATTCCCCTCAATAATAAGACCAACGAGGTAACCACACAGAGTGGGATAATACACACAAATACATGATTTGTAAAGTCATGACTCTGCTCTGACAGAGAGACGAGGATTTTGTGGGAATTTTTCGCTTGCCATCATCATCAGCCCATCATCACCACCATTATTATGAGCATGGCACGGCGCTGGCGTTAGTTCTCGTCATCATCACAAAGCTACAGAATGATAGTGTATATATAATGTATAGTAGTAGTTAGTTAGTAGTGCTTCCAAGACCCTGGCGTAGGGGTTGACGTGAAGATGAAATCCATGACAACAACAACGATGATGATGACGACGCCGACTCAACTGTAACGCATCTCTCATGTTCCAACTCAGGGAGCATTTCTTAAAAACGTTCCCAACAGCAACTGTCGGGCCTCTTATAAGCAAAAGGTCCACCGCAGCAGCAGCATCATCCTCTCCTCTATCATATACACCACCATCAAGAAAAATCCAGGGTTGCTCCATGCAATCAATCCTAATTCAACCTTCATTTTGCCACAGTACTAGTGGCGAGGCTATAGTCAGTCAGTCAGTCAGGCAAAAAATGGCAAATCTGTGCGGCATGATTTAAATTTTTTGTCACCCTTACAACTCCAACTTATATCCAAGCTCTCCGACATCTTTTCTCATCCATCCAACTTCTTCACATTCACAAAATATTTCACACAAACAGACACACATATACGTTCACACACACACACAAAATTGACTGAACCTCACACACGCTTCACTTTGTCAACCTTTCCCTTCTTCACTGACGACGGGGAGCCGACATATAAATGCAAGGTGGAAAATATCATGTCTACTTTGTTTTTTTTCAAATAATAATCAACAGCAAACAAATTTGAGAAACGACGACCTTGCTAATTAACCATTATTGGAAATCTTCACCCCACTGCACCCACCTCTCCTGCCACAAAACATTTTCTCAACCGACACTTGATGTCCACTTAACCAACCCGCACTCCCAAGGAAACGCTTGCTCCCATACTCTCCTACTCACCATGACAGTAGGTGGGTGTGCTGTACAAATGGTTGCATAGTACAGGGGATGATGATGGAAATGATAACTGAAAAAAATTCTATGCCACAATGATGTTAATGCAGAAAGCAGTCACCTTCCAGTTTTTCATTCTTCACATCGTTTCAAGACACTTAATGGCTTTGCTCAGAGTAGACAGGAGAGAAAAACACTCGCACTCTTATAACTTGTGTGCGTGGATCTGTCATTGTATATTATTTCATACACAGAAGAAGGGTAACGTTCAAAGTTAGCCTTGAGCCAAAAGTGTGTATGTGTGCATATCTCAGAATGGAAACAGTCAGTAAGTAATGGAAAGCATCACCACTGCTACTACAACTACTACTACAGCCACCACTACTGAACTCCTATATCGCAAAAGTCTTGCGTCACAAACGAGCTCATTACACTGTCCATCGTCGTTGTTGGAACGTTCACATTTTAAGACAAGGATTATTATTACTGTATAGCCACCAGCATCCCTAAACACAGCACTGAGAATGCCAACCACAGCGGTGGTAGACAGAATGCTGTGTGGTTTGACAGGAGAGGGAACTACTACCACCACCAACGCCATCACTAACATGCCTTTGTTTCAGCGCTCGCAGCCATGTCAAAACTCCCCGCTCATTCCCTTTTAATCAATAATAATAACAGTTTTTCCTACTATTATCATGCTTATTAGTATTCCGGACACTTCCACCCATACATTTTCATACAGATACACACACACACGACTCTCATACAGTTCCTCATTTATTTCTGTAGAAGATGATTCCTGACAGTACTAAAACCTCATTCGTGGGACCTCCATGGGAAAAAGGAGGGAGTGGGGGCAGGAGGACGAGGAGAAAAAAAATCCAAACCTTCATGTAACACAGTAATGGGCATGAGCAATAATTATGAACGACCAATTTTAGCCCGACACTTGAGAGCATAGTCATGACAATTATACGTGCAGGATCTCAAAAGCTTATCCTAGCGTGGAAGGGAACAACAAAAGTCCATTCCTCGCTCCGCCAGACGGACACAGAGCCCAGGGATAACAGGGCCCACTCATAGTGATAATAATACACAACATTTGCATTGTCCATTCGTTACCCCGGCCCTTTCACATGGGCGAAAAAAAGGTAAACTAACAAATCATTTGATTCTGGACCGTCCTCCCCGCGGCACCTTTACATCATCATATTAACAACAACCGCTGGCCAGCAAGTACTCACTAGTCCAACGGGGCCGGTCCTTTTCCCCACAACAACAGCAACAATAATAATTTAAGCATTCAAATTTGACTGCTCAGCTACCCCCCAGCTAGCCCTTTCACATGTAGTATGATCACGTAGAGGAGTCACAGACTCACTCCGCACATATTCCCAAACCTTCACCCCGGCCGTTGGTGCTGGGAGTTGCTGCTTTTTCCTAAAAAAATAGCATTATTATATTCTCATCTCACAACCTCTGAATCTCCTCCACAACAATTTTCCACAGAGGAAAAAGAAAGCATAGAAAAAAGTACAAGGCTTTTAGTCTGACGTTAGATTTATTCCGGGAATATCCTTCTTCTTCCATGTATGAAAAACTTTTCCACGCTCCGCTGCCACAAATGTTTTCCAAGTAAATGCTTTCAAGTCCATGTATAAATCAGCTCTCTCGTACAAGTACAAAGGACCTATCAGAAGACTTATATCCAACCCCCAGCCCAGCCCAAACTTTTAAATTCCAATCCCAAAATCTGCCGCCTCAACTCAAATCCCGCATGTCCCCCCTCTCGCAAGAACTTGGCTGCACTGTAGTAGTAGCAGTTGCAGAGCACTGGCTGGAAGTGAATAACGCTCCAAATGTTGAGCACGTTGAGACCACACTGTCGGCGGGATCATATGACATTTCCCGGGTATCCTTCTAAAAAAATCATGGGGTAGTCAAAATTGAGGATTTTTACGCAAGATAGCCCTTCAGTATAGCGCAGTGATTAGCTCACTCAGTCAGTGGTGCTCATAGCCTGGGGTCAGCAGCATGCTGCAACCAACACTGAGACCACATATGTTTACAAACTGTTGGCAGGCCCTCCAGAGAGTACTCGGGGTAACGACATCGGTGCAATTTACCAAACAACAAACGGGAGGACTGTTATGAATTTAGGAGAAAAAAGTGAGTCTCCTCCTCCAGTCTAAATGGGACCGAGAGAACAAGGGGGAGGAAGCGAGAATAAATGGTTGTCAAGTGATTAGTACTGCTGCTACTATGGGGATGATGGGGAATGATGCCAGTTGGGATGAGAGAGACAGACTCAAAGGCTCCACTGCACTGGTGCCCTTCCCATCATACATGCACACACACACACACACAATACACTCCGGTTATGCGCACCACTTTATTCCCGCTTCATCACAGTGATACGTTCCTCACTCAGTCAGCCGGCCTGCCTCCAATAATCCGAGACTTGCAACCACTTACCGCTCCCACCACCACTCCAGTGCACTGCAGTCCGACCGACGACGACGGCGCCTTCATACCGTATTATATTGTTAACCCGTCCAGATGTGCTATTCCCTCGCTCACTTCCCATAATAGTAATAATAATACAGAGTGAGCTGAGTCGTATGCTTCCCGACTAGCACCACCACGCTTGAAACAGGACCATGACTCGCATGGTACTACACTACTACAACCGTGTAACATGCTCAAAATAACAGCACTTCATTCTCCCTGCCAACAGCATGTCTTGTGTGGTAATGGCGGTGGTGGTGGTGGCGGTGGTAGCAGTAGTGGCCATTACCAGCGTGTTTTTACCAAGTGGGGGAAATCTAGTGCTTTTATAACCCTCTCCATCCCTGGTAGGCACTTTAGGAATGGCTAATTATAAGGACAGTACCTTTGACATTTGATTTTCCAAATGGAGGCGCACGCATAAATGAGGAAACTATGTTTTTGAACTTGCGGATCATGCGAGTCCCGCATCATAGCGGCACATATGTCTGCGTAAAGTGTGTACACTCCTCCTGCTCACCAGTCCTACTTCGACCATATTACTACCGTCGTCGCGGTGCTCGTAAAGCAAAAAGAGGAGTAAATGTCGTCCTCATCTCACGCCTCCTCATCAAAACTCTGAGCAAACTTGTTAAATGATAACAGAGCCAGGGACGGGGGAAATGATGAGAGGATCTCCACGTGATTATTATTATACAGGGACACAATAATGCTACGGCTCAATGATTTCAGGCCTGATCATCGTCAGTATGAGGCATTAGCTCGTGCACGCTCGAGTTTGTTCCAACAACAGTTGCCGTTCCGTTCTTGTGGGCCAGAGCCGTTCGTCGTACACATTCGTGACCTGTCAACTCGCACGCAGTTACTTTCACTTCCATGGCCCCTACTACATAGCTTCAGTTCACACATTGTGTATGTGTGTACGCCGACACCATCCCTTCGCACTTACAGACAGAGTCCGGCATATACGAAATCGTGCGCTTGAGTGAGAGCTCTAGGCACATGCTGCTGTCGGACTGAACGAGCTAAAATGGTTTGGTGTGATGAGGGAGGGTGTGTGTGCCTGTGTTTTCGTGTGTGCACTCGTCGGATCAATCGTACTACGAGAGCAGCAACTGTCTAATTGCTTACAGACGGGGGCGTCTTAAATGGTGATTTTGAACCTCAAGTATTAAAAAAATGGTTACACGCTCTCACATTACATTAGGTTGTGTACGCACGCATGTGTCAGTGTCTACGTGTGTGTGTGTGTGTTCATATCCACATCCACCAAAATGGAACTAGGCTTGCGGAACTTATGGGGAACTTAACCACGGCTTTGCATGGCCGTCCGATTACACGGATGAGGCGAACTTTTCAGCCTCACGGTTAAGACAACAAAGACCCACCATCACCAACACAACAGCTCAAGAACGAACCATCGCTAATGAATGCATTGAACTAGCTCGGCAAATTCCGATTTAGACGTCACCACGAGGACAAGAAGACCTTGTCTGACAGTCGGTGGTATGAGCGCGTCTCGCTGGCAGATAGATCGGGATATATTCCACTCCTCCCAGTATTTCCCCCCGTAATTTCCAACAAACACACAATTCCCAGGAGTCATTCTGACTCGTATTCTATTTCACTAAATTATTTCTAATGCTACTACTGCAACCACTACTACTACTACAAAGAGCCAACACTACTTCTACTCCAGACCTCCCCATCAGTGCACAGCGTGCGAGATTACAAATTTCCTCACTCACGGAATGAATGAACTTGGATGATGTTGATGATATACACGTTCTTCACGAAACCCAACCTCAGCCGGTTTCACTGTTACACATACACACATATATTGAAAGGAATTCAACTCCATTCGTATCCGTTTACCTTGTAACCGATAAATAAATGTAAAGGAGCGAGATCCTGTAAGGAGGTGGGAGGTGCTTCAAAGCATAATTTGTCTTGGTTACATCCATCCCGCCTCAACCTTGTAAGTGTTGAAGCTGTAGTAGCAGTAGCAGCAGCAGTAGAGATATTGCCTCCTTCCATCACATTATTACAAGTGTACAAAGGAGCAGGACTAACTTACTACCATCACGATGATGATTCCAAGTTTCTATGCGGTAGATAATAGTGGTTGAACAATGATAAATGATAACAGGAATCTTCATCAGCATATAATTCGAGCCAACATGAATTTTTCCACACACACACACACACACACACACACACACACACACACACATACACACACACACTCATACAAATACATTAACTAACAAACACACACACACACACAAACAAATTCAACTTGTTCCCTGCTGTAATAACTCTGACGAGAACAAACAATAACACGAAGGGAAACATAGGGAGCCGGTAGAACAATCCGCCTGGTTAAGTGTAACAATGGCATTCCTCCGCCTCCCTCCTTCAGTGAAAAAAAACCATGCAGCAGAAAGACACCTGATCCGATAATGGCCGAGCTCCGGCTAATAAACGCAGTCTGACAGGTTAAAATGCACCCATTAGGCCCATGTATTCAGTTCGCCACCTCAAATAATGAGTTCTCACTGCTAGATCAGCAGAGGAGTCGGAGAGTTGCTACTGCAACTATATGCTACCATTATTCCTCCTCGATGTACCGGCTCCGTCACATTTCCCCTCGTAATAATGGTCTCTCGCCTCGACTCAGCCAGACTCAGCATTACAGCATGAGTGCAAGAATTAAACGCATTACCCAGTAATAATAATGGCCAGGTGAGGAAATCAGTTATGCCGGCCACAATTATAACAGCAGAGGAGACGGAGCAGGAGGGGAGCAGTGAGTAACTAGCAGCATGGGAGTCTCCATAGCAGTTTTGCAGGTCATTGCTATTGCTCTGTTCTTCTTGCGAAATTCATCTGACACTCGCCGTCCGGACGGAATACTAATCAGGCTCCTCCATATCCTCCCCACCGCCACTACCATCCCAGGCCACATTTCATTCTAATATTCCTATTACGGCCCCAGATGCGTAAACAATGGATGGTCAGTCAACATTTCAAGACACTCACACATATACACACACACGTCCACAACCGCTGCCGTCACCCTGCATACACAAACATGAGCGGGATCTTTGATGCTAAAAATATATGAGCCGAACATGGCTCGTAACTTTCATCCTCACTCACAACAACCCCGTCTGCATAAAACTATGAGGACTAACGACGGCAATAAATATCACTGCCACAAAGTACAGTACATTTTGGAGAGCATTAATGTGGGCCGTGAAAATTGGAGGTACAACTGCAACGACGAGGAGAGAGAGAGAGAGAGAGAGAGAGAGAGAGAGAGGCACACACACAGGGTGAGCGCGAGTGACTCAGAGTGACAAGAAACCAACAGGTCCATCCGGTAAAAGTATTGTGACGCTGATGCACCGGCCCACGACGACAATATACATGGCTCATAACCATATCATTGCCGTCTGAACGAGTGGAAACCAATTATTCACGCATTTATTTCCACCATAAATAATAAAGTTGTACGCTGTTGTGGAATCACTACTACTACTAATACTAAACCTACTACTACTACTACTACCATAGCTACTAGTGGCCATAGGGGCCACTCTGTACTTCTCATATGATGATGGACCTGCTCCGTGGACACTATGATGCATACAGTAGCTCCTACAAAACAAGCCCAGTACCACCGACAACAATCAGAACAAAGCCACAAATTTCACCATGATCAACAAGGGCCAAGCAGGCCCCATTGTCAAGAGTCAGGTTTCAAAAATTGTAACAGGCTTGTGTGAACAATTATAGTCCTGCATTAAGGCTCTAGAGAGGAACAATAACGAGCTGACGGATGATGAGCTGCGGCCAGAAAGGAAAAAGATACCGCTAAACAAAACAGTCACTTCTATCAAGCTATAAACTCTCCCCTACAATATTCCCCCGCAGTCGAACTTTGCACTTGACCTCATCAGCTATTAAGTGATACTGTCTACAGATAGATACAATATATAGAGGGGCTCGCACTCCCGCACCAACTCGTTCGTTCTATCACAACCACTTCCTACAATACACACACAATTGCACACGGTCAAGGATCCCACTAATTAGAAGACTTGAGAGTCAGAAATAATTTTCGGAAAAAATTTAATCCACACAAGCAAACATACGCGCACACCCACAAACACACAGAACAAACAATCGCCTGCTAATACAGATAGAAAGTTTCCCTCCACACACTGACTGACTGAGATCACAACAACAGACCTCTTTTTCCTTTCACTGACCACCGCCATTGTCTGTCTCCTCCAAGGAGGGCACATATCAGTGAAGTGAGAGGAAGAAAGAGGGATTTTTCCTCGTAAATCCTCCTCGTCCGCCACGCTCTTCGTACTCCATCATAGGACAATTAACCCTTCTCCATATATATATATATATATATATATACACAAATGCTCACATACCCCGCTACACCGACTCCATCACACACACACATACACATACGCACACACAGGCGCAGGCGGCATCAATCATCATCATGCAGTCGAACTTAACCTCATTTGGAGAATCCTGATTTTCTCTATGCGATATTCTCACCCATTCCGCCGTTAATAACCCAGTCATTGTTGTTCCTCTCACAGGGATCCACACACTTGGCCAAAGACGAGAGCCGACTCTAGCGTATCCACTACCTGACACTCCGCCGGTGCTCCGCATTCCTTGCACACTCGCGGGATCCCTTTGTCTCCCCCACATGTGTTTTCATTAGTTGGGAGCAATCAGGGAAAAATGAACGAGAGTTTAGCCCGACCGCATTGCTATCGTACCCCTTCATCATCAGAACAAATAGAGGAAGAACTAAACCCAAACATGCACATACATGCACTCACACATACACACAGACATACACAAAGACACATACGCACACTAGGGAAGGAGTTATTGGATTTTAAGGGAATCGTGTTACCTCCTAGAAATCCCAGGATCTTGGCAGCAGTCACTCATTTCCTATACTGCACTGTCCCCACTGATACCACACCACCACCACCACGACTGCTGTCGTTGCGAATCCATCATCGAACAATTCTCACCTTTGGTCCTACTGCTCCGAGAATGAGTGGTTCAGCCCAAGTCGATTTCACCATGAGCAATAGCAACAGCAACACCACCATGACCACTACCACACGGCTTCCTTCCCCCCACCCCCGCCCCCTCTCAACAACAATGACGCTGATCTTCGTTTAGAATCCTCATCTCCGTCCCACTTTTCTCACCCCAAGAACTTCTCATTAGGGGATTATACACCCTGACAGGAGACGTGAGAATGATGGGAATAAGAAATCTGAAATGATGACGGATTCGTAGAAATAATCACCAGCTTTGTAGGATTATGATCATAGGATACTTTTTCTGTCTGTCTGTACCTCTCCCACTCACAGCTTCAGCTTCCACTTAGTTTCTTTACCCTCCTCCTCCTGCTACTCCTTCCCAGTAAACCTCAAACACTAATCCTATCTGCTCCGATAACTCTCTTCTTCATCATGGTCGTCGTCTCGTAGTTTTGCCTCCATCCTTCTTCCTCGTCTTCTTCTTTCCCTCTTTGAACTCCTCACGATCTTCTCAGAGAGGTACTAAACTCTCCCAGAGCGTTTTCTTCGCTCCGCCGGCGTCGTCGTCTTCGGCATAGTGATGATACACCAGCCAGCCAGCCAGCTACTTCTCTCCGGTACGTTCTCAAAAGTTTCCTCCAACTCCAACATCATCCCCTCTACTCCACAGCCTGTCGTCGTCTTTGTCGTCGTCCCTCTACGCACATCCCTCTGTTCGTGTACGCGTAACTTTTAGTTGAGAATCCATTTGGATGTACGCGTCTACTCCTTCTGCTACTACTATTCCAACTACCACGACTCTCCTGTTACTCTAAAGCACACAGCCGTACTTATATGCCTATAGCGTTGGTTCGATAAAATAGCAGCACTAATGGTGGCAGTAGTGGGAGTAGTAGTAGAAAAGGCAGTAGTGGCAGCGGCAATACACCCTCAAACACCGTTCTCTCTCCTCTCCTTTTATTCTACTCTTCCCCGGCTCCGGCCAACATACACAAGGAGGCAAATATTGCATACATACTTAGGCAGACAGAAGCCCGTGTGTTCAAACAGAGACTACCAACGGAGACGGAGTGGCTCCTTCCCTACACAAAAAGATGTGAGTGAGAGAGAGAGAGAGAGAGAGAGAGAGAGAGAGAGAAACATGAAGCGGCTGGAAATTGCAGGATGCGTTCAATAATTTGGCTCCGGAAAACGGAATGTTCTCTTCCCTTCCCTGTCCGCGTGTAGTCGTAGTAGTCATGAGTGGAGAACTACCACTACAATGCTGTGTGTGTGTGTGTGCGTGTGTGTGTGTGTGTGTGCTAGTCTGTGTGCAGAATGGAATTACATGGAAATCTGAACAGTCCTATTACAAACTTCCTTGGATTCTTTACGAGAACGATGGAGGAAACACGCTCACGTCCGCCTCCTCCACGACTCACCGCACGGTACTACATATAATACATACTAATACAAGGAACACCTGAAGCTTCCAAGTACATCCTTCATCCCCCGGAGATATTCTTCACCCGATGGATTTAAGGAACATTTACGGAATTTATCCAGAGCTGACAGCCGGCCGTCTCCACTTGCAGCAAGAAGAAGAATAGCGGGAGCAAGCACTGATGATAGTGGATGAGGACTGGGATAGCTGGTGCAAAGTAGCAGAGCAGAAGGAGCAACGGCGGACAAGTGAACATAGGCACGTCTAAACCCTGTACAGAGGCTCACGTACATCACATCCCTCACTCCACTCGTTTGCATTCGACGCAGGGACTCCACTATCTCTCCACTACAACTACTACGACTACTGCCTGGAGAAACGAGTGGCACGAGCCATCATCAACAATATTATAGCATTGTAAAAGCAACTCTCTCTCTCTCTCTATTCATCCATTCTACTCCGACCCGAGCCACGACCACCACTCCCATTTCTCTGTCCAGAACAGCAGATGTTCAATGTTTTCAGAAACAGAGGCCCAGAGACTGAGAGGGAGCGATGCAGCCCGTGAGCCCCACTTCCAAACTCTTCATAAAGTCCCACTATGGGCTATCCCAGCCAGCCAGAGCCTTGTGCGTAAGCCCCACTGTAATATGGATATCCATGCACCCCAGGAGCCCTTTTTAGCTCAACAACCACAATTAACATTTCCTACATTGATCCATGGCCCTCTCTCCTGGTGGAATGAAAACATTTTGTCTTGGGGGAAAACCCCCCGTAAAACATATATATATATATATCAAGTACCCTCTCTCAGAGAGGATCCCAAACGAGCGGGGGCCTTAAGAAACTCTCAAATTTCGAAAACCCCCTGCCCTGAACAAATTTGAACGTTCAATTACTTTTCCGTATTATTACTTCATACCTCCACTCATAGTCAGTCATGTTCATAATAATGATTAACTCGCCCCATTATTCCTCACGGACTGAAATGGGGCCTCCGCAGAGTGAGTGAGATGCCACCACCGCTGCCTGCAAGGTGCTGTGAATGGGATGCTCATATGAGCACGGTTGCTCACGGGACGGCAAGGATTCTCTGAGCCCCTATATAAGGAAAGTGTGGCAGATAAAATTCTATTAAGATTCATTATGATTATTACTATTATCATGAAGGTAAGGAAAGGCTGTGTGATGATAATGGTGACGGCTTATTGCCCACGGCCCGTCTTCGGGTCTCTTCAGTCAAAACTGACTGAGGTGGTGGTGGTGGTGGTAGTTGGTGGATTCCGCTACACATTCCATTTACCCTCATGCATACATAAGTACATACACCGGACAGTTATACGCACCTCTGAGGGACAGAGGACCCCCTGACCGACCTGAAAGGGGTTTACAATGGAAAAATGGAGTTATATATTTGAGGGAGTTAAATATTTGAGGCAGTTACATATTTTTTAATGCTCCCTCCTCCATCCGCGGCCGTCCGTCCATCCTGATCGCACTCCTTATGGGTAGCTTAAGGATACTGAGAAAAAATACAACTAATCTCGCCCCATCCGTTCGCTCCGGTCTACCTTGGAGCCACAAGAACATGACCTGACTCCCAAATATAGCTCTTCGGTAACTTTAGACTCAATTAGACACCCAACAGACTTAAATGCTAAGCACACAACTGGCCGCAGAATGAGGATGAGTGTTTGCATGCGCACATGTACGCATCTTGCGGGTGTGTGTATTAGATTCCTCTGTACAATACATATATATTCAAAGGGAGACGAATGGTAATATCTAGTAATAATAATAATAATAACAATGAAAGTAAAGCAAACCTCTGTTTAAAGATTCCTCCGTACTTTCAAACGTGGTTCCAACACAAACACAACTCTGTAGTCAACGACATGAAGAACAACAGGAACAAGTGGAGATGAGAAAAGGGTTTTTACATGACACATGCAGCCAGTCAGAGACGGGGAGAGTGAGTGACTGATTCTTCTCTCTGACTGAGTTGGGGTGAATATTAGTTTAGCAAACTTGAAGCCAGCACCAGCTTCCCTCCAGCCAGAAAAAAAAACAACAACGACAACGGCCGAGGTGGAGTTGTATAGATGAGGAATTCAGTGAAAGGTGCCTTCCAATTTTTTCTTCCCTTTCAGAAACACAATTTTCACAACCTCTCCCCCTCCATTCTCCACCAGTTTCCCCCCCACACGTCAAGTCAGTGAATATGAGGTGTAAACTAATTTTAATTCGATTTACTCCATGCTGCGTATGTTTGTGTGTGTGTGCATGAATGTGGATGACAGTAAAACGTCTTCAGTCCACAGTGTGATACACCAACCAGCAACCCAGAACCACCTTGAACTGCCCACTCAGTGCTTGTAATCTCCCGCGGCTTCCTCCGTCCAGATAGCCAGCAGCAGGTCATGTACGGGGGAAAAATACCACTGGAGTGACAAGTTGTTCTTCAAATAATACTGCAACGATTCTCGCACCTTACAGAGGGAAAAACTCTGCGGGTTTTCAACTATCCGACAAGGATTGGGATTGGTAGCATATACGTTGACGATATGAGCCTGTAGAGGGTGAACTCCTTGAAAGATTTTTTCCAGGAGAAATCCAACAGCTATTTCTGTCTAACTTGAGTCGGGATACATTGCACACACACACACACACACAAACACCGGCGTATACGGACACTCGCCACAATTCCAAGACACCACAAAGCGGCACACACCAGTTCAAATATTCAAACAGTCAGTAAGTAGTAGGGGTATACAACTGTGGAGCCGTCGTCGTCCCCATCGTCATGAAAGGAAAAACTTTTGCCTCAATGTTTCTTTACGAGGTACAGCACAAAACACACACGTCCGCGCACCTTGCTTCCCTTCTCTGTCTGTCCGTCTCTCTCTCTCCCTCTGTATCTTTTACTGTGTATGGGTCCGCAGCCAAAGTTGAACTGAGTGAGCGTGCACGCGGTGAGAGGCTCAAATGATCGGTAAGGGACACACAGTTAGACGTACAGGATAGAGGTTTCCATATGGGATATACGCTCACATGCACACGGCATATAATCCCAATGTATCCTGTTTGACAACCCCCTCAGCCTATATACCCCTATACTACCACCACCACCACTGGTAGACGCAATATACTTGACACTCACATACAAGTGGTCCGTATGTGTATGTGCATCTGGGTAACTTTATACATGCTTACACCAACTTATTCCATTTGATAAAGAAAAACAGTGTGAGGCACCTCCGTCCGTAGCATTGAAGTCGATAGGACGGGAGAAGTCATCATCATCATCATCATCATAACATGTGCAAAGCTATCAGGAGTATATTACTGTATGACCCGCCGCATGCCCGTGCTCGAGTGCAGTACTGTCACCACTGCTGGCTCACTCATCCGTCCTCACTCACACTATTACTATTTACACATTTCTCCACGTATTCGAGTGTCACTCACTCAGGTGAGACCAGGGCTGGAGAGTACCGTAAATACTAGAGGCGTTCGCTATATATAAATATATAGAAGACTGTATGCTATATGTACATGCATACGCCTTAAAGGCGCTAAAGCTCATGCATCACAGGTGGAGAACGGTTACTGTGACAACGGAAACCAACTCCACTTTATTCTATCAAACGCATGTTCGACAGAAACTTTTACACGGTGGCCTGCTGTGACGGACGGTTCGGAGATGATCCTCTCCTCCCCGGCGAACTCCCTCTTTCTCTCTCTCTCTCTCACTTATTTTTATTTCCGTACATGATTAGTCACTTAGGGTAGATTCGATTCAACTCAACATTTGTTCTCCCACAACGGGGTAACCCAACACATACTCCTTTTATTTCCTCTCAAATCTATCCACTCCGTACGGGCTCCTGCAGTACATCCACATGTGGAAGTACATACCCACCGTTGGATCAAATCAATTGTCACATTTCAAATGCACTTTCCGCATGCTGCACTCGTCCTCACTCCTCCGCCGGTTCATTCTTTGCAGTAGTCGTAGTCGTAGTAGTAGCAGTGGTAGCCCTCTCATTTCCATAAAGTTAGCTGGCTCCGACAGAGGCGCATATGGAATGAACCTCCGCAAAACCTCATAAAGGCAGACTTTATTGAGGCATTAAATCTGTACAGAGGGATACAGGGAATTTCTCGAAATGTATTATGCACTTATGCATTTCCTCAGGACAGTGTACGACGCCTCCTCCCCGCTGGGATGGATGGATCCAGCTAAAAGAGGAACAGCGTGCGCGAGCGGGCTGGAAGCTCAGTCAGTCAGTTCAGTAATAATAATAATAATAATAGTGACTCCCTGCTCCACCACCAAGCGTCAGCGTCTAACTCTTATTGAGTCTCGATGCAAATTAATGGTGTGAGCGTAGACATTACCTGGGGAGGAAGGGCTAACAAAATGATAAGGTTCCAGCATTCCCAACTATGCTAGTACAACCACCACCGCCACTTTTCTTCATGCACTGTAAATCACGTATCCTCTCATTCAACAACGTTCTTCTAAACACATAGAACACACGGACGGAGCGGATATGAGACCCGAAGGCGGAACCATCCAAAAGCTCGAGTTCACTCTTTCCCCTATGTTTATGCATTAGGCTAATGCATGCGTGTAGCCATGCGTGCGGGTGAGTATTCAGTGTCTACGAGTGAATGTGTGTGTATGTGGGCCTAAGTATTTGTGTGTCTGTGTGTGACTGTGTAGGAGAGTGAGAGTACCATTTCATGCCTAGGCCTAGACTACCAAACCCACTGGCGTCTCCGCAATTTTTCCGCTAATTCCACTCTTCCCGAATATGAGGGAGTTGAAAGGACTTTCCGACTCTCGATTCCGGCATGCAATAGTTCCATTTTGACCGTCATCACGTGACCACAATCATGATCCTCCTCCCTGTACATTCGCGACCCTAG
>WJFA01002660.1:0-15134 GCA_009870155.1 Pseudobourletiella spinata | reverse complement strand
ATAGTATTGTACAGCATCAGTTTAATTCACTACTTCACGCTACACCGTGTGGTTAGTAAAACTAGACTCAGTACTAATTATGCTTAGCCAAAACCCATGTTTAGTATGTGAAGTCGGACCCTGTGGAGTACCATAGAGCAAACAAGTGATGTGCGCTATATGTAGGAAATGTTCAAAGCCGGACCGAATACTTTGCATACAGATCCAGACCCAATACTGACAAGGAGAGTATCTCACATGTCCCCCCAGCACAGAATGGGCACTATGCGAGTTTAAGAGGTCATGTAGGAACATTTATGTCAAACTCGTAGGTGCGGAAATTCAGGTTTGCATGAGTTACAGACCGTCAAAGTTTTCATCAATTAGAGGCCAAAGGGGGGGGGGTACGTATTCACTGACGAATCCCATGTTAAATCCCATAAAGATTTTCTTTTTTGAATTTCCAGTCATTCTTGAAAAAACCGCCTAAATTGCTTCCAATACTGTTGTGTGCAGATAAAATCCATCCGTATGGCTTATAAACTCAATATTATTCAATTTCTGAAAAAATCCCCACACTAGGAGTCCAAAAGTGTAATTCGAATTTTTTGTCCGAGACAGTACTATAGGCGTTAATGGGAGTGTCCTCGAAATTCAAAACTGGAAAATCCTTACGGGATTTAACATGTGATTTTTCAGTGAAGACCTATCCCCCCCTTTGGTCCCGAGTGAACAAAACTTCGGAACTTTGTAACTCGGGCAAACCTGAATTCCCGCACCTGTAAGTTTGGCATTATTAATGTTCCTACATGAACTCTTAAATCCACATAGTGCCTACAATCGTTTCTAGGGGGACATGTGGGATCCCATGTAAGCATACGGAGCCGGACTCAATGCTCAGCATACGCAGCTGGACCCAATGGAACATCATATAGAAAAGCTCAAAAGAGAACGGAGTGGAGCGAGGACTGTTTGCGTGTGTATGNCTCAGCATACGCAGCTGGACCCAATGGAACATCATATAGAAAAGCTCAAAAGAGAACGGAGTGGAGCGAGGACTGTTTGCGTGTGTATGTGTGTGAGTTTATGATTGTAACGGAGTGGAAACAAAGAGTGACGGAGCGGGGACATGGGGTGCAGAGTACAGGAAAGAAACCGGTGCAGAAGCGTGAGGGGGCGGGACGACCGACTGGGAACGGAGCGGGAAGTGCAGCAGCCCATCAAGATGCAGGAGAGGGACCGGAGCCACCATGACTGTCTCGGTTGCTTATTATGGAGAACTACTTACGAAGTACAACGGCGATGTGGAAGCACAACACAGACTCTCATGGAATCAGATGATGTGTGGTGAAGTTGCGATTGATAAACATTAAAAAACAGGATGAGAGTCCATTGATGGACATGAACATGAGCTTATGAAATCTCGTATAGTTTCCTCCAGTCAGTCAGTCAGTTAGGTTCGACCATACGAAACCCTGGGGTAAAACCCACAATCGCTTGAGAGTTTTCACGACTTTTGTGACACACACGTGATGAGTCAACTTCGAGAGGCTTTTAGCCAGATCAATAATAATTATTATTATTTTCTATATAGTCATCATTATGATTAGCTAAGAATGACTTGTCGATTATTAAAAACTTCGTCTTCATTTATTTATTCTTGGCGGACGCAAACAAGACCGTACTATAAAATGATACCACCGCTCATTAGCCCCAATCCACATCCTAAACATATACATCAATAGCTCAACACTGCACTGTCATCATCTTACCATTATCATATACACAAATTGATTAATCCGATCCAAATAATATCCATAGAATTTGAATCATCCAGCCCAGGATGAAGTGATTTCCATTGGAAATATCCATCTCAATACCCCCTGATATGTCATACATTTTTTGAATTACGACAGAGTCATTAGCCAACATATTAATCCCTGACTGACTGTGTTTACTCTGGATATTGCATCAAGAATAATTTTTGCTGCGCGAGAGCCACATCATCAACAATGATACCGCAAGTTTCCCATCCTTTCCGCGGCAAAAATGAGACCAAACTATAAAAACTCCATGTTCCCATACTTGCTAATCTTCTGCGACCGCAGTTAGTTAATCGACTTTTGTTATCAGTCGTCGGCGGATGAAACTCACAGCTGTGTGCACTTGGAGATATTACGTGTACGGGCAATTATTATTATCATTTATCATCACTTCTCTCGCATCCGGATGCCAAACAGCAGTCCTTCCCCCGCCAACTGCGCACACACACACCACAGTGACCTTCACATTTTCGCGCTATTTCCTCGTGAGTCTCCACACGGCTTTTGCTGAGCTGCGCTACACAGAGTGTCCGAAACTGATTTGTCACATTTATTTTTCCTCTGGTAACCCCGAAAGCCTCAATGATCGTAGAGAGGTGATTGGGGTTGCAATGGAAAGCTGTTCAGTAACACGCTGGTTTAAATCCAGCGGCTAAGTGCTGGGCTACCCAATGGTTTTACATGCTGCGCGCGGAGGATCCAGAAACTATCGGGATTCCTAATTATTTACACGGAATTTTGAGTGATATCACATCAACGTTTTAGTACATCATTATCGCAGTTATCTTCTCAAAACAATGATATGTTTCAGAAGCTGTTTTTATACACCACCGCACGCCCTCTCACAGTCCATTACTTGACCCGCCCGCGCCTGTGCTTTAGCACACCTGTAGAAGAATCTATTTCGTTTTAGTCCACATATATTTATGTGTATACATACCAACTCAATTATTCCTACTGTTCATTCTTACTATCGCTCAATTCAAATACTCGCTAAAATCTTCGCCGCCACCGCCGCCGTATCAGTCGTTGACAAATCACATTCGAGGTCTCGCCAGGCTGTCAAGAAGAGTCGGATTCCCACTCCCGGTTCCACACTACTGGGTGCGCACATGATAAAACCGGAGCTTTAACAAGAAACAAATTTGAAAACCGTGACCAAGGAAACCAAGTCCCGCCACATCGAAACAGGTTCCAGTGGTGGCGGCATCATCTGAGAATCCCTCACACTACTGCGTGAGAAAGCACTACGGGGGATAATTCGCTAGGCATAACCGTAGTCGACGCTCAAGTTTCCAGTATGTGCATAGCATGGATATATAGGATGGACACGGTGCCGCATGATCTTTCACAGGTCCACACATACACACGCTTCTATTATCTCATCATCATCATCATCTTCATCCATTTCTCCATAGAGTGAATGGAATTCCTAACCTTGAAAAATCCAAAGCACTGACTGACTGTGAGAGATCTCTCCAGTGTCATTGCCCCCCGTCGGCCATGTAGCCTTCCATTGCATAATAATATATGGCATGTATATATGGCCCACCTTCATTAACTTTCCAACCTGATTCACACACTTGACTTTTGGATAACCACAAGAAGATCTCATCCGGGTAATTACTCCCTCGTACTATCAAACCTCTTACGGTTAAACTCCCTCATACTAATTCCCATGGTTGTTGTACTCCCCCAATACTAATTCCCATGGTTGTTATACTCCCCCAATGCTAATTCCCATGGTGGTTGTACTCCCCCAATAATATGCTGAAAATCCCATGGTGGTGCCAAACTCCCTCACAATCTACTAAAATCCCACGATTATCATACTTCTTCTTCTTGCTATCATGCAATGCTCAATCCCATGGTTACTCCTGTCTTTTAACGGGACCCAATCAAACTTCCCGCAAAAATAATGTCTCCCAGCCCGCCGGTACCTTCTGGAATCCCGCACCAAATCACTCGCTATATGTAGTCATTATATACATAGTATAAATATAGTCATCTATATATGTCACCCCCGGAATCCCCGCCCGCACTTATTGGCCTCGCATAGCTCACAATTTTCTTTTGTTTTTATAAAGCCATAGTTATTTACATGCATACGCCCATAATTCGGTCCCAAGACAATTTACATAAAATCTTTTTCAAGTGTGACGCCCGACCCTGCCTGCAGCCCGGTCATGTGTAGCAAATTTCCCCCCATAATCTCCCATCCATTTTGACCTCACAAATTCATATTAAACTTCCAACAACAATTGGATTTAGAAACAGATGCGTTATACTGACACACGGTGAGAATCCTATACAATAATAATAATAATAACAAACTTGCTAATTTTTTGGATAATTTATAATTAGTTTTGAGTGACACCATTTCAAATAATTGTCGGTTGGACTGGACCACCCTAGTGAGTGGGAAATCCGCGGTATTACTCCTACGTTTTGTCAGCCACTGAACTCTACTGCAAAACAGAGTTTTCACCGTATATGAGCTCGTAGTGCTCCTGCTGTATGTATCTGACCAAAATACAAGTGTTAAGCTGCTCAGGGTTCCCTTCTTATGTTGTGTACATGTGTGTGCGTATGTGTGTGTGATCTTTATATGCATATGCTATGCTATGTGTGTGTGCGTGTGTGTATATGTGAGGGGCTGTAGGAAAGTCCATATGATTACATGGGCGTGCATACAGTAGTAGTTGGTTGTGTACTACTAACTACTACTGTTCCCGTGTACTAGCATTAGTAATCACCATCATCGCGGTGGAGATATTGGCCATGAGGGGCTCATGCTGTAGCAAAACTTATTGGGGGAGTCAAAACAATATTAGTAAATCGAACATATAAAAATAAAAACATACATTTACATATACACGTATATCGACATATGCACATTGTGGTTAATACGCTGAGGAGAACATATACGTATAATTTCACTCATATTTAGATGTATTCCGCCCGCCGCTTCCAGTGTTCCCAGTTCCTACCCTACCATGCTAAAACTAACTGCATATTATCTGTGGAAATAATAATAGTAGAGGTTTTTGTCGAGTATTAGTTATTTCTCTCTATTAGCCTCGTGGAATTATTCCGTTCCGCTATCCTGTTCTGCTACCACTACTTACCGCTCCTGCTGCTGCTACTGGCGCATTCTCGAAGTAGTGTGTTTTGTAAGGAGCAGCTATAATAAGGATTATAAATATATATACATATATATATATATATATGCATGTATATAGTTGGTCTACTCAAGGAAATAAAAACTCCTGCTTTCGAGAGAGCCATTTGGAAAAAGTCTAACTGTATTAGTCCAACTGTGAGACTCTGCGTATATAGAGGATCTAACGAAAATTAAATTTTGTGAAAGTTCTATATAATTATACTGCAAAACTACTACACTGCTACTACAACTACCGTGGCCCATCGTCATTCTCTCTCTCCTTTCCTCAAGATTTTGGTATGTTGTGTTCATATGGGCACTGTTGATCCGCATGTATGCACTATATTATTATGTGTATATTTGTATGGGAAGGTTTGGGTGAGATACAGGCGCTTGGATGAGTGTGTGTGTCTGTGGGACCCTGATCCGCACGTATGTACTTACTTGTACTTGCGTTGTGGGAGTTACAGGATACGCAAGGAGTACGCAAGTATATAGAGAGTGCTTTTTAGTGGAACAACATTTGGAATTTTAGTTGAAGTCTGTTAGTATTATAATAATAGTGAGTGAGTAACCTGCATTTTTATTGGATGAGCATATGTGGTTAGATGGAGAGAGACTATACAGGACTCCTGCAACTCTCTCAAGTATTTCTTAATCGAGGAGATCATTTATGTTGGATATCTATGTAGTGAAGGTCTGACGGGCTGAAAGTTGTGTTTGTGTGTGTATGTGTGACTTAAGGCATTGGTTTCATTCAGTATTTTCTGCAGAGGCTCTCAGAAGATACGAATGGAGGACCGTCTCGTTATTTTTCAAAGAGAGGGGATTTGAGCAGATTGTTTTGTTAGTATAATAATATTATTATTATTATTCCTTCCTTTGATTCTCTTTCTTCAGGGATAATAGAAATTGTTGAGATCGACTGAAGAAGAAGAAGAAGAAGGAGAACAAGAGCACGAGGAAGACTACAAGGAAGATTGGAGTAGTGAGAAGATTATATAGAAAAGTGGTGGTGTGGGGGTGGGGAGTCTGGTGGGATTTGGAGAATTTAAAACGACACGGACCCCATGTGTATTGTTGTGGATTTTTTAAAACTACTCCTTCAACACGGACATGGCAACTGCGGAAGTGTTTGACATCGAACTCCAGGACGGGGGGACTGGTCACGGGCCAGATCATCATTCGGATGATGATTCTATCGAAATCGACGAAGTTTCGGTATGGTGGTTCGCACCTCCGCTGTGCTCTTGTTTGTGCTTTTGTGTGTGTGAATTTGATTGAGAAAATGTGCTCTGTTCCGTTAATTATTATTAACTTGTTAATTTTTTTCATGTCTGAGGTTTGGATGTGGGTTTTGACTGGAAATTTTCATGCTCTTGGTCAGGGCCTTACGTGTGTACGGTTACTTTTTTTCAAAGATTTGGAGTTGTAGGAAGTTAAATATCCAGTAGTGTTATAGTTTTATTTGTGGGATTGTAAAGAAATTTATATTCATCCCATCCGTCCCGTTGCTGTGTCAAGTTTCTCAAAGTTGGAGTTCCAAGGTTTTGTTGAAACAGTTTGTTTTCTCCAATATATGACCTTTTTCTTTTCATTTTCAATATTGGATTTATAATGGTTGGCTCGAGTTTTCTCTTCCATGTAGAATTGTAGGAGAGTGGAAGTGGAAATAGAAAGATTGCTGTAGAAGACGTGGACGGACGTGGAAGTGAATATGCGAGGAGATCAATTTTGGAACAAATAACAAATATTATTATTATTATTATTATTATCATCATAATTACTACCCTTATAATCCTCATTATCATCGGGAGTCATTTTAAATTGTTTGTCTTTTCCAAGGGAATTTTGTGGAAGCTCATGGTGATTCTTTTATATTTATATACCATATTGTTGATTTTCACTGACCATAACCTCAAGCGAGGACGACATAAGATAGTATACATAATAATAATAATAATGTAGAAGTGCAGCAGCAGCAGCATATCAGTCAGTGAGAATGAATGAATTCAGAGAGGGGGGTGTCTGGCAGGGACGGAGGAATTCGGGATATGTATATACACAAATGTGTAACTGTGTATATTCGTAGTGTGCGTGTGTGTGTGTGTGTGTGTTTGTGCAAGGTTGGGATGTTGGGAAATTGTGAAAGGCAACAATATAAATAGGAGGATATGCGCGGGTGAATGGGAATGCAAGTGTACTATAGAGTGTTGTGCAGGTTGTTGTAAAAGTTGTATGCCGATTTGCCGATCTGGTTGCTGTACTGCTACTGCTGCAGCGAATGAATTTGAAGTTTCCAATGGATTACAATTATAACAACATGCTTTCTGCACCGTCTAATCGTCAAATCTTTTAATTTTCTCCGTGAATTTTTCTAGGCCGCTAAGTATGATGGGCGAGATCAGCAGGAGATGATGAAGTAAGTTATAGTTGTCTTTCCCTCTTTTTTTGTCGGCTCACCAATAATGACCACCATCATCATTTTTATATGAACCAAATTTATTTGACCTGAACCAATAATAATGATGCCGAGGACTCCCGGGTAATTTTTGTTGACCTATATTATTATTATTATTGCAGTGCGGACGTGGAGGAGTATCCGATTTCCGAGCAAACTTGGAACCATGAGAAAGCGGGGCCGCAGGACTTTGAATTGCGCAAAGTGTTGGGCAAGGGGGGCTATGGGAAGGTTTTCCAGGTGCGGAAGGTGACGGGGAAGGATGCCGGGAAGGTCTTTGCCATGAAAGTACTTAAGAAAGCCACGATCGTGAGGAATCAGAAGGATACAGCTCATACGAAGGCAGAGAGAAATATTCTGGAGGCTGTGAAGGTATGTATATATGCCTACAATGATGTGTAAATATTTTAATATTATATTTAGATGTAAATATTTTATTATTATATTTAGATGTAAATATTTTAATATTATATTTAGATGTAAATATTTTTTAATTATATTTATATAAATTTATGTACGTAAAAATATAGGTGATGATGATTGTGTAACCCCGTGTGCAGTTGCGACTACTGTTCGGTGTTGTTCAACAGGGTGTGTGTCCGCCGATAGGCGGTAGAAATGGGCCATCACGTGCCTTTTATATAATCCCGCCTGGAATTGATATGTGAATTGATTTTTTTGGTACTGTTAACTCCCGATTGTCACTCTACTCCTCACTGTGTATAGGTCACGTCTGTTTTCCAAGGGTCATCAACTCGTTATTAAGGCTGGAAATTTATAGGAAGAAAACAAGATATAGTTTCCAATCCAATTAGCCCCAATTTACAATTTTTTTTTCAAATTGTCCCCAGTCATTTTTTCCGCCGGGAAAACTGGACTTGTTAATCGGGAAGGTTGACACGGACGGTTTTTACAGTTGACTGACTGAGGGAGTGAGTGAGTGAGTTTGAGCTATACCCGACAAGTTATTTTGGTGCGAACCACATGGGAAAGTGTATACACGTGTCCGTGTTGTGCCACTGCCCTACAATACGGCATGGCTCGTTGGTGGCGGTGGTGGCGGCGGCGGCGGCGGAACGAGACGATGCGACCCGAACGATACCCACTTTTGTGGATACACCCATGTACTACTGCGGCTACTACTACTACTACGATTCTACTACTACCATCTGTACACCATGCCGTGCTGCACCAAAACAACACTTTTGAGAGTTGAGCCATAGCTATTAGCTCACTCTCTCTCTCTCTCTCTCTCTCTCTCTCTCTCTCTCTCTGCTGAACAAGCGGAAAAACCATGGTGAAATCTGCAAGGGAAACACGAGCAGTGACAGTGACTCACTCATTCTCTCAGTGAGATTTTCTACAGGCGGGGAATGTTCTAATGATGTCCCGCTTATATGTAAATACACATCAAATAGCTTGGTCAAATTTTCAAGGCATATACTACTGATGCTGTAGGCGGGCGCCTTTTTTTGAACCATGCTATACCCACCTTATTTGATGACTTCATACCAAGTAGATGTGTTCGGTATATGCTTTAACTGAATTTGTACCTGAGTTTTGGAGGCTGGTAGACTAAATACTGGTTAATGGATCTGGGCCGGCGGGGAATTTAAATGATGGAAATGTTTCGTGTGCGTTCTTTTTTCATTGTTTGGATTCCCTGCATAAGAATGCTCCTTCCTCCCGCTCGGAATTTTAACTGGAACTTTTTCCAAGATTATAAAAGCATATGTCTGTGTGCTTTTACTATCTTGACCTTTTTCTAAGGTCAGGTCAGAATGATTCGGATGGGAAGGATGTTTTGGAGTGAGTCCTGAGCTGCGTGTGCGTGGAACGTAGTGCACGTAATTTTCTAAATTTCTGACTGTCAAAATAAGGGCGGCAGGGGGGGGGGACGCAAGGGCAAAGACGCAAGCCGTGTCCACCAATTTGAATCACGTTAGTTAAATGTTGGTGGAAAATATATGCTGGATTTTCCCGCGTTTAATGCCTGATCCGTCCAGTAGTCGTTGCCGTGGCTGTAGAGAGCACACGGCACGGCAGGGCTGCTGTGAGTTGCTGGTTACTCTACAAGATTTTACATGGTGAAAATGGAGGCTAATTAATTTGTGGGCCAAACTTTTTTTGTCATATTATACTTTCTGTTGCTTTCCCGCACAATAGTTGGGGTAGTCATGTGGAAGCACATATATGAAAAAATAATGCTACTCTCGTCGTCGTCCTTTCCTTCCAGTCGCCTTTGCCAACAGTACAACCACCACGACGGCCGCTCCGTCAGCCCATGATAATTACGAAAGCTTTTCCCTGTCAAGGGCAGTGGGCCAAGAACAGATATATACGGAATAGTAGAGGCAGGCTCATAATATAAGGTCGTGTTCTCCCTGTGTGTCCCTATGGAACTTGATATGGTTGCGAATAATGTTGTAGTCAAGCCTCGTACATGATGCGTTTGTACGTTGTTCTTTAGTCGAAAAAGTTTACTAGGATAGGACTGTGGGTGAGCTCCTATATGACTCTCGCAATAAAAATGAGTAGTGGATGGTGATAACCCTTTGGAAGTATTTGAGAGATAAGAGTTCACACTCGAGTGTCGAGTCATCATCTTACACTCCTGCCATGTGAATGCTGGCTGAGATGAGCTGAGAAAAGTTTCCATACTGAACATTTGGTTAACCCAATGATGAAAATGGTCGGGAGAGTTGATATGATGGACTTGTAATTACAAGAGTACGTAAATATTATTATGACTTTTTTTTCCTGCAGCCTGCAGTTTTCTGTACACTTCTTTGTACTGCTCAAGTTCAAATGTGATGGCGGGAATGAGTTTGGGGGGGGGGGTGGTTGCTATTTGTTATGTTTATTATAAATGTAATGATGACAATTGAGAGATATTATTTGAGCCATCCAAAGTGGGAGGTGGGGCTGTTTAGATGTATGGTATAGTTGGCTGGAGATGTGGAGTGACTGTGAGTGTTGGGGATAATTTTTTTCTTTTTGTCAAGGTGTTTCTTTTGAGCGATTTCACAAGGAGAGGGGATCGCTATGGTGGGGATCCTTGAGAGTGTCGTGATTCTTCGTGATAATATGAATGCAATGATCCGGAGTGGACGTAATTTTCTGTATGATTTAATAATTTGTATTTGTTTTTGTGCTTGTGATTTTGTAGCACCCGTTCATCGTGGACTTGAAATATGCATTTCAGACGGATGGAAAACTATACTTGATCATGGAATATCTGAGCGGGGGGGAGTTGTTCATGCATTTGGAGCGGGAGGGGATTTTTTTGGAAGATACTGCGAGGTAAATGACTCGAGTTTGACATGGTGTGCAGTTTTTTACATGGTTTTTTGAAATATTTTTTTTGGCATTTACTCGATGGATGAGGGAACGTTGGGTGAGTGTGACTTTTGAAATGAGCATGTTTTTCTCTCACAGTTTTTACCTGTCCGAGATCATTTTGGCGCTGGAGCATTTGCACACCCAGGGGATAATATATCGGTAAGTGGATGGACTTTGGGCTAAAAGGATCTGTTGTAATAGTGGTAATAGTTTGATATGATTTCTTTTATTGTCTTGTCAATTTTTCTACAGGGACCTCAAACCGGAAAACATATTACTGGATGGGCAGGGACACGTGAAACTGACTGATTTCGGACTGTGCAAGGAGCAGATTCAGGAGGGTGGGGTGACGCATACGTTTTGCGGAACTATTGAGTACATGGCTCCTGAGATACTCATGCGAGTTGGTCATGGGAAAGCCGTGGATTGGTGGTCCTTGGGTGCGCTCATGTACGACATGTTAACTGGAGCAGTGAGTTGAATTTTTTTATTAATATTATTATTACTATTAATATATTATATTTTTATTTTAATTATTTATTATTATAACTATCATTATTTTAATTATTATTAGAATTATTATTAATAGTGTTATTGTTATTATTATTATTATTATGAGTGTTCTGCGTATGCCTCTCGCGCTTTCCCAGTCGTTCCGAATTTGTTTTTTGAATGTATGACATGTGACATTGTCCGTTGTGAAGATGAATGTTGCCCCTGTTAATGATACATAATGAAGTAATGTAATGAATATGATTTGATAACAATAATAGTAATAATAATGATTATAATGATAATAATAATAGCATAATTTATTTAATATGATGAATGCAATGTGATGAATTCCAGCCGCCGTTCACTGCTGAAAACCGAAAGAAGACTATAGAGAAAATTCTGAAGGGGAAGTTGAATTTACCTCCGTATTTGACGCCAGATGCGCGGGATATAATTCGAAAGCTGCTAAAGGTAATACATACTTATATATATATATATATATATATATATATTTATATCAAGTTGATCTGATTTCTCCGCAAAAGGGATCGGATTTCTAATTATTTTTTCTCTAACATTTTTGCTTAATTGCAGAGGCAAGCTAATCAGAGGCTGGGCTACGGACCCATTGATGCCATTCCAATCAAGTCTCACATGTTCTTCAAGTCCTGCAACTGGGACGATGTTATTCATCGAAGAGTGGAACCTCCTTTCAGACCTACGCTGGTAAGAGCGTGTCTTGATTTTCTGTTGACAACAACAACAGTTTCAAGGTTGGGAATTTACACTCCACGGAAATTCAGTGGAGTGGAGGCTTCTCAATTATTGCGGAGAGTACTATGCACATTGCTAGCCTGTTCCGACCGAAATTTCTAGTGGAGTTTACAATGCAGATTTTCTTAATTTGTCTATTTGTCTTTACTCTGCTCACTTTTACAGGCAGGGGACGATGACGTCTCATTGTTTGACACCAAGTTCACGAAGCAGCCTCCCATTGATTCTCCCGATGACTCCACCTTAAGTGAAAGTGCCAATTTAGTGTTCCAGGCAAGTGTGTTCAAATGATTTACTGCGGGAATTTCAAATTTGATTGAATTATACTACAAATTTATGAACGCGATTGAGATGAGTCATTTGTCAAGGCATGTTGATGATGATGATGATTTTGTAACTAACAATGTTCCTCCTTTTTCCATCCGTTTCCACAGGGATTCACATATGTGGCGCCGTCAGTGTTAGAAGATAATTTTAAGCCTCACGTCATCCGTGCGAGATCACCGCGGAAGCAGTCAAGTGGGAATCTTTTTAGAACACACTTTGCGTCACGGCCCGCCAGTTTCGTCCAATCCGGACCCGCACCCTTCGGCTACGACTCCTCCCTCATGCGCGACGACATCATGGACACGTCCATGCCGAAGTGCTTTTGATGAATGGCGGACATAGTTTTAATTGAATAATAGAAGAACAGAGCTCTGCATTTTCCTTGCTTCGAGAAAATATATAAGTTAGAAATAATAATAATGATAATAATCATAATAATAATTATAATAATGTAGGGCAGGTGAATGGAAATTTTATGTCTATACGTCTACGTACACACATACATACACACATAGACACACACAGCCATACGGGGCAAGAGCCACACGACGAGTCTTGCGCAATCCCAGCAACAGTGTTTTCTCAACAGAGCTATGAGACACGTCCGAGGTGAAAATGTTTCGTGGAAAAGTCATATACATACATATATGTATATTAAGTACGAAATAAACTCCAATGTGTAATTTATCAAGTAAGTTATAAATTGTAGGTGCCTCAATTATTATTATTGTTATTTTCCGAATAGAATGTTCTGTTGGGTAGGCGGGCGTCGTAGAGGCGTTTATGCGTTGAATTCAGCCAGCCCTTAAAAGTTGGCCCTCAATTTTCAAAAGTTGGACTTTTCTCTGACTTCCGTACCCTGTTGCTGGACTGCCAAGTGTGCAGTCCCCTTATATGTGACCCTCATGTTAGTAGTCTGAGTCTCCTGCCGAGTGACATGCCGATGATGATAAGGATGATTATTATGATTATTATGTGATTATTGTGCAGGAACGCCAATATACTGTCCGCAAAAGTTAATCAGATTTCCATCGTCTTGTATCCCACACTGTGATTCTACTGTTATTATTGTACTGTTCTGCGTACGTGAAATGGAGAGAGAGAGGCCCGCTAGAATCCTATAGATGTGAAACTAATAATTATAATTATAATTATTATTATTATTACTATTATATTATCATCATCATGAATACTGTACTACTATTAGTGCCCAAAGTTTTTTTTGTATCTCTCCAAAGAAGAAAACATGTTAATGTGGATTTATGAACAATCAATCATCATATATATATTAATTATGTAATGAAGAAGCGCATCAAGCACTCTATAAGGCTGATGCGCCGCCCGAAGAGCCAATATATCGGAGAGCCAAATGAAATAATGGCCGAGAAGGGGTCAATAATACATAGTGTGGTGTAATGGCGGCAGCTATTGACATATTCCCATTCACTGTGTGACGCGCATAGTTGTTGTAGCAGTATGGCGTTCCACTGTGGATCTTGTTCAACCAATTTCACACACACACACACATCAAACACACTTACACATACACACGCGAGGTATTAGCACTTTTGTACTCTTCTGAATAAGACTTGATGATTAGTGTTGGTTGATATGTTAGTACCAATTCCGTGCCGCGGACGTCAAAAAAAGTATTGTGCAATACACACTTCCGGTTTCCTGTCCCACAGGCCTACAACTGGATTGGCCTTCATTTGTCTGTCCTTATATCTTCTATGTATGTATAAAGAATATGTCTGTCTGTATGCGTACGCGTATATGCACTATACATTCTCATTCCCGACATATATGGAGCCAGAGACACGGAAATCTGTTGGAAAAAATAATACATGATCGGTTCATTATGTATATGTACCGTTGATGACAACAACTCGTGTTTGAACTGGGCGCGCGTGAATTTTTGGAAGGCACGACCAGAAATCCTCGTCCTCCTTCTCCTCCTTTTGCTGTTCATTGGGTAAATGTGCGCGTGTGAAATTCATGATATGATGACATCTCAGGATGGTTTTTCAAACAAGATTACTATTATGATTACTATCTGTCAAATACTGTCAAATGTAAAATAATCTCAAAAGTTAGAAAAAGATCCAAAATGTAATGTTTGAGTCAAGCATAGAAAATCGTCGTTACTTCCATCAAACCCTTTGAGTTTGAAAGGGTGAATAATTCCTATTAGTTATTATTGCTGTAGGGGATTTATCTGCTTGTGTTCCTTCTGGGTCATTATTTTTATTTGCCATTTTTGCGAAGAATTAATCAAAAAAGGTTGTGTGTGTGTGTGTGTGTGTGTGTTAATCAGTGAATACGGCGCTATCAAATTTAATGAATTCAATGGTCATGTGAGAGGAGGGCGCGGGAAAGTTGAAACATTTTCTGGATAGTTTCTGTAATAATAATAATAACAATAATTATTCCTGTTTCACTTTGGCTTCCTGCGGATTTTTTATAGAGTTTTCTTCCCTCCCTCAAATAGTAGTCACCACTATAATTATTACAGTCTTATTTCCTCTATTGTTGTGTTTTTTTCTCAGGTCTGCAGTCGTACGTGTCTCTTAAATATTGCAAACAGCCTGTTATTTGAAAGCAGCTTCCTCTTGGTCCAAACCTATTGTGGTATCTCACCTTCATATTGCATATAAATAAATAAATATATAATGTGAGATGATGTGGAAGTGCTGGAAACAGTTGCAGGCAGTTTTTTAAAACGTGTAAGTGTCTGCAGGGCATAAAAAATGTAATATGGCACAGAACA
>WJFA01002659.1:0-15142 GCA_009870155.1 Pseudobourletiella spinata | reverse complement strand
CGATGCTATAATAGCCTTTTGTAATGCTCACCTAATGCTTCAAGCCGGCAATGAGGTTGCAATTATTGGATCTTACATAAACAACTGGTGAGTTTTTCCTGACTTTGTGTTCTATCATTTTTGAAGTTTTAAATCGAAAATTAACCACGGGATGGCTGGAATGTTAGTTTCCATTGAAGACGACAACCATTTTTTAATGTTCCAATTTGGACATCTTTAAATTGGATTATTGTGCCGTAACTTTTTAAATTTTTTTTTGAATTTCGTTTCAGTCATTTTATCTACCCGAAGGACTACTCCGTGGAGTCCCAACGTCCCATTATACGACAACAGGATGGACAGTATGAAGTATTTTACGAGCTAGAACTGACTGTTCGAGAGCGTATCAAGGAAATTGTAAAGGATAAGTCATTTGTAACGAGCAAAGATGTTGCATTGGGTAAAGGATCCGGAGCCTACCCTTCATGTCTTGCAAGCGCCATGTCCAGGGCACTCTGCTACATCAATAGGTACGGAAAGTTTATGAAATTAGTTGCAGTTGTTCGCCCAAAGTACCCATTTATTTGCATTTTTTAGGAAGGAAAAGGAGTTGAAATCGGGAGAGAAATTGAACTCAAGAATCCTTGTCGTTTCCGGAAGTTCTGAGTCTTCATCTCAGTACATGGCGTTCATGAATGCCTTTTTCACAGCTCAGAAACAGGTTACTTGCAGTGTAAAATCAGTGGCTTTTTATTTTAAACCATGAGTTTCTTTACCTTTTGGTTTTTTGCAGGGAGTCACGATCGATGCCTGCGTATTAGGCCCTTATGCTACACTCTTGGGGCAAGGAGCTGATCTAACGGGGGGAATTTACCTCCGACCGCCTCAGATCTCAGGATTACTTCAGTATTTAATGGTAAGAAAGTCCATGAAATATACTTGAGGTTATTCACAACTGAAACCGATATCATGATGCATTAACCGTCCTTATAATTCTTCAGTGGATATTCCTACCTGAAGTATCGATGCGTAAGAAGTTAGCCCTACCTCCACAGGAGCCAGTGGACTACCGAGCTGCCTGCTTTTGCCACCGTCATCTCATCGAACAAGGATTCGTCTGCAGTGTGTGCCTTTCAAGTAAGTATCTTTATCTTGTAACTTTCCTTCCGATTCGTTTCAAAAAACCATGAAATTTTCATTTTCAATTCTTACAGTATTCTGCAAGTTTAGTCCTATCTGCACAACATGCCAGTAAGTAATAATTCTATTTATGTACAGCATCACATAAATCATTTCCACCATTCTAATGTATTCTTGTTTCCAGTGCTGTGTTCAAAGCGCCGGCAATGCCTCTCAAAGCTGGAAAAAAGAAAAATCGGTAGCATTCATCCTACATCCAGAATTGTTCTCACGTTTCGGCCGCAGCGTTGCTCCTCGTATAGCAAGACGAGTTAGAGGGATATTCGTCTGGTTCCTCAGTTCATTTTATCTCAAATTTTACTTCGAAATTCATCTGAAAATAAAAAAATACATTTGAAAAGAATTGTTAGGCTCCCCCCACCCTTTCAAATCTAAACAGAATGTTCCAGATCTTCTGTAGCTCTTTCTTAAGTTTAAGGACTTTGCTACAGGTTTTTTAAATAAATTTATGCGAAAATATAGTAAAAAAATCAGTTCATGAATTTACTTTTCCAGGTTAAGATTATTGCTTGCATGAAAAAACTTAATGGCTAGATCCCCTCGAAAAGTTTTCTCTTGTGTGCTGGAGATTATGGTGGGCTGGCATAGTGGCTCCACCTCCACACATTTCACCAATCGCAAAGGGGTCAAATCGAAAGGTAATCGTCAAGACCTCCTTGCATCGGCTGCATCTGTCTACGTCTACTCCGTCAACTTATTCACAAAATCGTGTTTTCTACTGTTGTGTCAGAGTTTCAACTTGATTATTACAATTACGAACTGTCTGTAAATTTAAATAAGTCGATAACTTAGTTTCAGTTATTCCAACACTCAAGGTTGTCGCAATCAGCCAGTTGGGTCGCCGTGGTTTCTATAGGTGAATTCGAATGGATTACATCACTTGGTATTGGTACACCAAAAGTACGAAACCCCAAGGTAGGGTCAGAGAAATTCAATAGAATTTCTGTAGTAATTACTTTTTTATTTTTATTCAAATCCACTGACAAAATTTGTGTTTGCATTGTTCCCATTTGCCACTAATAAGATCCAAAACTCGCATAAAGGCATCAAGTCATGCATCAATCGAGAGAAGTTTCCCTTTCTACAAAAAGAGTCGAAAAACTTACTATTGTAGTTTCCAGGTTTTGGTAGCTCCATTTCTTCCAAACCGTCCGTGCTGACCTTGACTGACAAGCAAACAACGAAAAATGTGAGGAATCAACCCCAATTAAGGGGTTCCTACAGACCCTGGCAAATCACCACGGGCCTTGCCTGCCTTTAGCTGCTTACATTGCCTCTGCATGCGTACCCCCATTTTGGTAGTTTGGCTCACGTGGGCCTCCAAATTATAGCTGCGTACTTCTCTACAACACCTGTTGCGTGCAAAACGCTGATTCGTCATAATAGTACAAGCAGGTACACTAACTCAAACACTTCTATCGTTCTTAAATGAACAAAAGTCGCGCGTAAATTACTGCAATATACTGGAGGATTTAGTCCTCCCATGAGATCACCACAGTTGGTGCTACATATACAGCCTCACCTGGCGACAGCAGCGCATTTACTATTCACCACCCAACCCACTACCTGCTCATAACTTGGCAAGGCAAAGGTTTTAGCATTGAACGATTCTCCCGAATTTGGTAACAACTAACTCATTGTGAAGCAGCACGTTTTTGATCGTACTTGAAATTATCATTTCAAAGAAACATGTGTTGGAACGGAACGTTGACGTTTGTAACTGCCAAATGATTAGTATACAACTACAAGGGGGACTAATGATCCCATTCAGGTATGGGGCAGGTTAAAAATGTTTCCGCCTGACAAAAAGACTCCGCAAACAGTCTCGATGTAACTGGTATAAAATTAGATTGAACCGCTGTTTATTTTGATTACAAAATCATCTAGCATTTGTTTCACCCACGGAATTTCCCACGGTGGATTTGAATTTTGACGACGTACAGATGGCTGCATAGAGTTACTATAACGAGAATTGGTGTATAAAATGAGGAAATCTAAGGGCATGTCGAGCATAGGCAGATTCGTACCGCAACTACTACACCAGATCGAACCAACAGCAGTCTGCTTTTAGAAAAAATCGAAAGCCGTCTTAATCCCACGTTCAAAATGAAGGCAGTCCTGTTGCTTGCTCTTGTCGCTCTTCTCACAGTTTTGGCCTCTGCACAATCACACTTGGATGTCCAGCCAGAAAGCTACGAGGTATCCCATTTTACCGCACAATAATATAATACAGTACACTGATAATTATTTTATTGGTATAAGAGTTGAAAGCAACGGAAATGATGAATCACTTTATCTTCTTTTAGAGTGGGGAAACCTATGAAGACGGAGACTCATATGAATTTGTCTATAATACAATACACTGATAATTATTTTATTGGTATAAGAGTTGAAAGCAACGGAAATGATGAATCACTTTATCTTCTTTTAGAGTGGGGAAACCTATGAAGACGGAGACTCATATGAATTTGATGATGCTGAAGAGAGATTCTTTTTCAGTCAAATCGCCCAGTTTTTCGCCAACTTGTTCGGAAAAACCACAACCACTGCAACGACTGCAGCGACAACAACAAGTACCTAAATACTAAAGTGCTAATTTGGTTGCGTTTTTGTCAATAATTATAAGAAAAGTCTATAGACATTGGATAAACATGTTATTTTTAAGCTCAGACACTATTGCAAAAAGTGGCTTTGTATGTTTGAATTGTTCACCATTTACCACCATACTTCAGTGAGCGGGGGCCTGAAAAATATTGTAGCCACTAAATTAAGCGGTCCCGGCCGTTTATCATACATACGTTCGTCATATTACATAGTGTGAAATTAGAGTCGACGATTTATTGAGATCTCAGCCAATATATTGTACTTGTATCAGATATAAGTTTTATCATCCACCGTGTGATGGGTTAAAGAAATATCATGGCAAATTCGTTTCGGTAAATTCAGCACTCAAGTTTTGCAGAATACAAATCAAAGCCGTGCCATGAATTTACACCACATGTCCCCATCCGCCCATCGAACTCTCCTCAGTTTCACTTCTCTAATCTTGTTGCATGCTGTGAACACTCGTTACTACAGCAGCAATTATAGGAGCAATGTCAATGTCACAAGATCAGTGTCACCTGCGGTCGCGTTCTTTACGCTCCCATCACAAATTTTATCATATCAGACTCACGTCCACGCAAACAAGATTCCGGATCTAATGGACACGTCGCATGAAAAACAAGTGCGCATATGAGGGAAATGGGAAATCCTAATCACCTAACTTGGTGGGCAGCGGCCCTGGTAACCTTGCTTATAAAAACCCAGGCATTTTTACTTCCTTCTCCAGTCTTTAATCCTGGGTTACCAATTGTGAGACAGAAGAGACACGGTTACAAAGAGAGAAATGGCGCGCATTCCATTTTTGCTTTGTTTGGTTGCCCTGAGTGCCTTCGCCCCGTCCGGGCATACGAGCCCCTTAGTGGCGAATACGGACCCCTCGTTCTTCTGGTACCCCACGGAGGATGGCAAAGTAGTACCTGCATTCCTCCGAGGTGGATCGCGCTTTCAACCTCAGGCCACGGAAGCGGATATCAAATTTTACCTGAGAACGTTGTGAGTATTTTGGTATTTTCATTGTCTCAGCAACGTGATAAAATCTTTAAATGTCTTCCTGCCAATTTGTTCGCGTATTTAATGTGTGTGTGCACTGTGCAATGTTCAGGCAGAACCCCAGCAGCGATGAGGAACTGGTGATAGATGACGATGAGAAACTAGCCGCCTCCCACTACGTGGCTGGCGCCCCACTTAAAATTCTCATCCACGGTTTCAGCAGTGGTCTCGGCAGTGGTCTCAATGTGGACTTCAAAGCCGGTACGAACCGTTAAACGGTCATTACATGTGACACTAGATTGCAATGGTAGTTTAGTAGAAGATTCTTAAGTCGGTATTGCCATTCACGCGTATTACAGCCTACGTCAAGTATGGACTCAACTACAACGTTATCTCCGTTGACTGGAGCAAACTTGCTGCTGCCCCCCTTTATGATGCTGCGGCGAGAGAAACAGCAACTGTTGGAGCAAAGACTGCTCGCTTGATTCAGTACTTGGTTTCAAAGGGGCTAGTCACCCTTGACCAGGTTCATGTTGTAGGTATGGTTAGCGTTACGGTGGCGTCTGATTCGAATTTTGGATTGCAGACAGTAATACCATTTGTTATTCGTTATTGTTTAGGGCATAGTTTGGGAGCCCATGCCGCTGGGTACGTTGGCGTAAATATTGGCGCTGGAAAACTTGGCAGAATCACAGGTTACAATTACAACTGTGACTTTACTCTTTCACTGCGTGTAACACAACGCAGAATGCCATTGAGAAGTTGCTAGTATAATATTGTGAATGCGTTTCCACAAATAGGGTTGGATCCCGCTCTACCCTTGTTCGGAGTGAAACCTGACAGCGACCGCCTTGGTAAATGCTTCATATTCTTCCCATTTTGTAGAAAGTGCCGCAAACTTTTTATTTTTTGGAAAAACTTCATAATAAACTTCATAAAACTTCCTTTTCAGACCCAACGGATGCGGCCTTTGTCGATGTAATTCATGCGGCGGCAGGCAGCTTGCTGGAAGGAGGGCTTGCATTTGAAGAACCCCGCGGACATGTTGACTTTTATCCGAACAGTGGGAAACACCAGCCTGGTTGTGGTCTGGATGCTTTCGGTAAATATACTCCGCCATCTTCTATTGTCATATGATATGAAATATGATAAAATGATCGCGGTATCTTCCAGGTGCTTGCAGCCACGGAAGAGCACATGACTACCCCGCAGAATCCATCGGGAACCCCAATAAATTCAAAGCCTGCAAGTGCAACAGTTGGGACGAGTTCAAGGCCGGTCAATGCGCATGCACTGAGACAGCAAATATGGGAGAACATGTCTCTCTTAGGTAACAATCAAAATTTGCTAGCGTTAATTGTGGTGCCCTCCAAGTCTACGTTGGAAAGACTTTAAGTTGTTTGTGTCTGTCTTCTGTCCAGTGCTCGAGGAAACTACTATCTGTACACCAACGGAGATGAACCCTACAGTCAATCTTGATGTGGTTGGTGTTGGTATATCCTGATGGTCTCCGTCACCGTCCCGAGTTGAACTTGGCGTCCGCAGACACCTATACACATGCGTAACTGATATCTACTGGAAAATGTCAATAATTGTGGAAAGACTGTGTAGTATACATACATGTATGATCGTATATTTTTGAATCGCGTTTCCAAATTTTTACGTACAGACGAACACCTACATTTTTGTTAATGAAAATTCATTAGAATTACCATTGATGTTGATACTCTCTGTGTACTGGATTTCATTTTTACATTAACTCGAAATTTGTTTTAGTCAGAAGTCAGAAATTGGTTCAGACATGCAGAGTGGTTTCGAGCAACTGTTGGCGAAAATCGAACAGGTCGAGAGCCTCGTGGCTAATACTTGAACTCAAAATCCACCATGTATGCTATCCTTCAAGTGCAGGCCAGACGCGACCATCTGTTGAACCACCTGTAGTATATTTGCCACAGGGAGGAAATAGCATGGATTCAGTGACAAGTGACAATGGAAAGTTTATGTTCAAAAATTCAGCCGCAGGATCATAATCACAATCACGTAAAACCTAATCCTATTCACTGTTGGTATTACAATGGGGATCTCTGACATCAGCAAATTTGACAACGACGTCATGCGTAACAGTGACAACAAAATTCACCAAGTCATTGCAAATTATGCCAATCTATTTTAATTTGACTCAAAATCTTATTCAAAACTCGAGCCAATGGGTTGAAAAGCTCATACTCGTGTGAGAATATATGGTGATTGATTTACAAATAGCAATTCGCAGCAGGCGGAGGGGAGCGCTGTCCTGACCGCATCCAAATTCTACATTTGCTCACCTTACGTTGATATTGCATAACTATACAAAACAACTCGATTTTTACATTTACTCCTCTTCTACCATTTACTATACATGCATCGCGGTTATGAACTTTTATAAAGGGATTTTTATTTCACCTAAATTATTGGAATAAAGGAACGGGCGGTAGTTAGGACTCCTTTTCGAAGCTTGACCACAGAGTGGACATGTTTCAAAAGGACAGGCATTTTTGAAACTAGTGCATCTGCAGATGCGATGCGACGACTCCATGTGAACGCAGCACAAAATGCCTCACTGCACCGCTTGAAAAACATTTCTGATGGTTCAGCAAATTGTATTTTGTTGAAAGCCTGTTTCATCTGCAGGCTGAACCTGCTTATTGGTATGGCAGCTCTCTCGACTATTCATACAGTTATAGAACTGCTGATTGGTACCAGTTATTGACTCACGGTCTGGTGCGAATTCATGGTTTTGTGGGAAAACCGTCGGCATGAGCATAAAATGTGTAGATTGTATTACGCAAAGTATCGATGCGTGGTAGTGCATATGTAATGATTCAACTAAAAGCGGTCCCGGAATCCTACATAAAGCCCAAGCCTTCGCAACCTCTATTATTCTAGTGTTCCTTGTGTTCACATGTTCGTTTTTTAAACTCAAGTCTATTTTATCGTCGCGCGCCGCGGTGCGGGACGGAAGAGTTTACACTCTATAGGAATTAGGTGATGTGTGATGTAATAGGAAACTATGAGCTAGCCAGAACTATTTGTTCCCTGTGCCGTTTGTCTCCAACTATGGAGCATAGGGAAAGGCTCTTTTCGTTACAATATAAAATCAAACAGCAACTACACAATGAATTTCACTGCATCATGTTCCTGCATGCCTATGTTCCCAGATCACATCACACCAAAGCTCTATTTGGATAACAAGAAGGGGGAACGAACTCTGAGCCTCAATTCTATCGTCACACTTTGCATGGCCCATACCTCAAGTGCCCACGGCAAACTGCAGCCATCTCATAATCTTACCAGTCAACTTCAGAAAATCCAACCCCCCCCCCCCAGCAATATGCGTGGTGGTTTACCAGTCACACTAATATTCGCCGTTGTGCTCCTCATCGTGACGGTTGCATCACACCTCCTACCCGCAACATCGCCACACCCACACTCACGTAAGCTCTATCTTTAATTGTGCAGTTCGGAAACGTCACTATAATTCGGTTCATCGGTAGCAAAGTTAACATGATATTGCCGAGAGCCTCTCACATTCATTATTCCTATGTTTGCCTTCACAGCAGCGGGAGGCTCAAATGGTCCGACCCTGGAATCTCCCTCCCTGTCTTTTTCCGACATTTGGGCGCAAAGGTCCTTGCTCACACCTGGCTGAGGTTTTGAGAGATTTGATTATCATTTCATCGTGAATCTCATGTCCCTGTGTTACAAGCTGTGGATGTGGCTTTAAGATCTGAAAGTGGATATTTTTTTAATAATGTAAAGCTCAAGTTTAAAATATGGGTTCCATATCATGATATGGTTTAGAGAGTGATCGAGAGGTTTGAAGGCTCGTAAAATTTTGAATAAATATCCAATGAACTAGAGTGCTGAGAGTTCGTCTTACGTCGGGGTCATTGGTTTTTGTTCATTTGCAAGTACAGGAAACGAAAACTCGTATAGCAATGACATACGTCTAATGGATTTGCAAATTAGGGCTTTATTGATAACAAATTTGTGTTCTGCACTGGTTGCAGACGTACCGCACAATCCAGCTCCATGAACATTTGAATGTACACAGGTGATTTTCAATATCGTAATTGTTCAAACGAAGGCCTTATGACGTCCGTACAAGAGTCCCTGAAGACAGTTTTAAATGGCCCCTTGAATTGAGGTCAGGGAAACCACAACGGCTGTGCTGACCGCCACGACTGCTTCTGTTTACCCACCAATCTCATACGTCCAGTTTTTTGAACGCAAAGGATTTCTATGAATTAAGGTCATTGCGATTGCTTTAAAAGTCGTATGCGGCAAAGAGGTTCAAATCACTAAAGCAAGAACTCCTCTACATTTACGTTAAGATAGCTTAAAAAATCGAATATTTTGCACTCACTGCACCACAACAAAACAGTACAACAATGTCTGCAAGGATTCTCTTCCTCTTCATTATTGGAGTCTTAGCAATCTTTGAAGCAGAAGCGGGAGGTAATAAATTGCCTAAAACTATGGAATTAACCATAACTCATATACTAAAGTGATCTCATACATTTCCAGTATCCCTAGTAGTCCCCAGCAGTTCTAGCTCTTCCAGTTCCAGCTCGAGTTCAAACCTGCTTCAAAATTCCGACTTGTACTTTGGCAATTGGTTTAATTTGGCAAATTTGCTATCCGGGAGGGGTTAATCAAATTAACGGGCAGCCGCCGCTACACATTTTCATTCAGTAACTTGGCACTCGCGACAACGGCGACGATGACGCAACTCGAATATGTTCATCAAAGGAATGCATTCTTTTCTGAATAAAATGTTCTAAAATTGTAGAAAATTGAGCATATTGTTACACGTTCGCCATTTCCCACCAGAATTTCAGCAAATGCTCACACCTCAGTGTTTCTATAATCGCATAATTATCGAGATGTTACGTCAGAGTAGTGATATGCTTACTAACCCTGTCAAAAATCGACAGCATAATCTCCTCCACCGAACCCATGCGCATACAAAAAAGGGTGATAATCATTATTACACATTTTGATGTCAGAACAAATGTGTGAAACACGGGCGCTTGACCTTGCTGATACTGGCAACCTATTTCCAAGGCTCACCTGCCCTGCTCAAACTATACGGGAAGTTGAACGATTCCAAAGTGTTCTCCGAATAATTGCTGCTCACAACAAACGGGTTACATTTTAATTATTGCAATAAATTAAAATGCTTACGACGATTAATTAATTTGGTCTTGTCCTGCAGCATTAAGTCTCACTTGGAATTCACTTGAAATAAAGATACTGAATCCAACGAAACGAAAGCTGAATACCATGTGCATACAACTTGAAACAAAAAACGTATTCTATACCGAGTATTACGAGTACTATACTATTTTTGGCAGCCAAAGGCACGCCAATTTTTCATGAACATACCCTTCAGATCAGTTGTTAGCTGCTCAAGCAGACTTGGAGTCAATCGACAAAAATCAATAACTCCAGTATCACTTGGTACGCCTTATCAGTTGTGTGCATTTTATTTATGTCAGTCCTGTTAACTTAAATTGATCACAATGTTCAATGCACAACTAGATAAATGAAGTTAATGAAATAGTTACTGATCCCTATCATGGTGGCGGAGAAGATCCGGTTTTCGACTGGGTACAACCTGCAGTGAGAACTCATTTCGTCTTCCAGAGCCCATGGTACTGCGTACTGCTGGTAGGGACAGTGTATCATTGCATAGAAATTACCTATAGCCCGTCGACATGAAGGCAGATCTACTGGTCCTTTTCGGAGTTTTAGGAATTTTTGGTCTCTCTGAAGCCATTTCAGACCTTTCTGGCATTTCAGAATTTTATTTCCCCGACCCTGCAAATCCTGGACAGTTGATTCCAGCCAAGCTTGGTCTGCCGGTAGACCGTGCTTGGACGCCAAATGTGACGGACGTGCGATTTTTCCTATTGACAAAGTACAGTGACAACTTGGAATAATCTGACAATAACTTTATTTGGCAGTGATAACTGAACCCTCATAATCTTTACATATATTTCAGCAACAATATAGACGCGGAGGACGAACTGCTTTTCGACGACATAGATGTACTGGGGAGCTCTCACTTCATCAAAAATGCCCCCTTGAAAGTTATGGCCCATGGCTTTGGTGGTTCTTCAAAAGACGGATTTCCGCAAAGAATAGCTAAGGGTATCAATCACTGCACTATTTTATCAGATAAATTAACACATAACTGGAATACGATTGATTTATAGCATACGTTGAACGAGGAGAGGACGTCAACGTCATTATGGTGGACTGGGAAAGATTGGCGACATCCCCATGGTATAATATTGCCGCACCGAGTAGTAGGTTCGTGGGAGAACACGTGGGGGCGTTCATACAGTTCCTCATCGATGATAGGCTTCACCAGGCTAGAAGATGTTCATTTAATCGGATTCAGCCTTGGTGCTCAAGTCGTTGCTAACATCGGCCGTTACTTGGGTGGTCGCGTTCCCCGGGTCACAGGTAGGTCCACGTAACTGTCTAAAATAAATCAAAGATTTCCCCAAAAACCATTAAAATTCCTACTCCTGATCGCACGTAACCCTTGCTTACCATTCTAAACTTGGGAATTCCATAGCATCTCACATAAAAATCAACTCAGTTATTTCGAAAAACCACAGGGTTGGACCCAGCCTTGCCATTTTTTGATGTGACGCTGGACGATTATCGCCTGGATCCAACGGATGGTGAGTCAAAGCTCACAGAACTTACGCAATCTCGAATGACAAAGCAGTAGTAATTAATAATTATTTACTAAAAGTAGTAAGAGAAACTGAAACGTCTGTAGGAATTTTCGTGGATGTTATTCACACGGATGGTGGCTACCTCACCCAAAACCACCTTGCTTTCGAGGCTCCAGTGGGGCATGTAGATTTTTACCCTAACAGTGGTGCGAACCAACCCGGTTGTGAGGCCGAACTGTTTGGTAAGACTTCTTAAGCCATTGGAATAGAAATCACACACACACACACACACACACCTTCAAAGTTTTCTGTCTTTTCCAGGTTCATGCAGCCATGGGCGCGCTCCATATTACTTTGAAGAGTCAATAAAGGACCCAACTACTCTCCCAGCATGCGCCTGTGTACAGCTGGTCCCGATTTCTCGCCGGAAAATGTGACTGTTCCGCCCAAAACCGCACACAAATGGGAGATTACGTCAACGAAACGTAAGCTTTAACCCTTTCCAGCGCGCCCTAATGCTCTCCCTTTAATTACAATGATCACCTCTCATTCCCAAAAACAACTTGTAGGGTCCGTGGAAAATACTACCTCATCACGGGAGCTCAGAGACCCTTTGCTCTTGGAATGAACGGTGTGACGGGAGCGGGAGGCCCGTCACCTACGAATATGTCTCCATCCCTTGTCGTCATACTTACTTTTACAGCACTTTGGATAAAAAATCTTGTTCACTGTGCAACTCTGCTGACAACCACATTCAAGTGTAATGCAACTCTTCCAGTTTTCCAGAACTAGCAGGAGCTTGCAATAGACTAAACTCACAGTTCTCCACTTATTTCTAACACTTCGGGAAATCTGAGAACAGATTTATCTGACTATTTTCCTAATTCCTAACAGGACAAAAGGATCTAGCTTTACTTTCTATATAAGATGCATAATAATATAGAAATGCAAACTATTTTCTCCCACATATCACTTTCTTCAATTGCCTGCACTGCACACAGGACTCTAACACATCCCGTCCACAAGTACGGAATGAATTGCCAGAAGGCTACATAAGAGACAAGAGACAGCTTTTCCGTGGTTTTTGTGACTCATACCGCGCCGGTCGGTGAAATCCTTCTCGAGCTGCTGGATGAGTGGTCTTCGCTCCGCACAGCATCGACCCCCTTTCTTTGTATCCGCAAGTCTTACACAACAGAGAAGAATGAGCAGAGTAGCCTCCTAGCTCCTAGCCAGGGAAGGGGCGGACACGTTGATAATGCCCCACGGCAGAAGAGCCAATGGTACGCCCAGCCGAATTTCTTTAGTGCATAGGCACTTCCCTCGAGGAGGTTCTTTACTCTCACGCTCAATCCCTTCGCTCTGATCCACTAGGCCCTCATGCCGGTGTAAGTGTAAAGGTATTGCACGTATTCCTGGCATTATGCCCGCACCCATGTGATACAATTTACGGCGGACAATAATTCTGTGAGGCAAGCACAGTCATCATAATCGGGAGAAAATAGTTCTTTTCCACCTCGCGTTGGTTATTAGGCCATGAGGATTCCAGGACAGGACGAAACAGGAGCACTGAATGAGTGAGTCTCCACGTGGGAGGATCATTCATCTCAGGTGCAGATCAAAATTTGGCGGTGACCACGCTGGATTTTCAAAGACGTTTGAATTGTGAGACTTCAGAGTAATTGGAATTCCTGATTGAGCGCAATCAATCCCCCAAGTTTCTCATCTGTTGTTGACTTTTGCAAAAGTAAAAATCTTGTTGCAGAATGCAATATAGGAAGTCAGAAATCCCTTTTCTATATAAGTGAGAAGGTGCTGACAGATTCTACACGGTCTGAACAAGTAGCACTTGGTGAAAAGTTGAAAACGTCAGGTCTTCTCTTGGCTGAAAGTTGCTCTCGGAACGAAGGTAGTGGTAGCGTTTGTGTGTGGTAAGGGAAAATAGTTCATGGCTTCCGTGAGTGAGAACGACTCAAGTGATCAACTTGAGTTGTTCGAAGGGGTGAACTTGGAGGGAGAAACGGGGAATTTTATCACCCCATCCACCGGGTATTCTTCACAGAACGGGCTAACGAGCGGTTCACGAATGAGGATGCTCCCTCCCGTCCAGTTCAACATTTTGGGGAGGATGCAGCGGCGAAAACCCCCGACATCTCCGGACGGTTCAGTCTTTGAAAACGAGAGGAAGTCCTCACCCCCACATAGGGATGAAAGAGGTGGTCAGCTGGAAGTCGCTGCTTCCCCGGGGAAAAGAGGCTTATTTCAGCAAGAGTTGAAGCGGGAAGTTGGCCGTGAGGACAGTAAAACTCTTCCAAGTTTCCGTCGTTCCAATTCATGGGAATGATAGTAGCAGCAGCCCTTCGGATTCACCCTTGGACTTTTCCAAGAAACCAAAGTTTGATCTGACGACCGCAGGAACGTTATCTCCGGAGATCTGTATCCCCGAGGAGCGGCAATCGCCGTCGAGTCGCCTTCGGAACATTCTCAGTATGAAAGGTCATACTCAGCCCAGAGAATATCCCTCACGCCATTCTGTTAAACTTGTCCAAAGAATCCTCAGTTATTCCAATTAAAACTAGTGACTCAATTAGTGGGAGTAGCTCATCCTGCTCACCTCTCCCCGTAGAGCCTTCAAAGGGCTCACTCTGTATCCCAAATTCACATTCGAACGGGGTTCCCTTTACTTCTGCTTCCCCCAGCTCAGCCCTTGATCCCACCACGCTGTTCGTTTCTTCAGCCAGTAGCAACATCGGCTCAAGCCCCGTGCGTTTCCCTCCGTATGGCTTGTTTTCCCCGGCAAATCTCGGAACGTCACCCCGTCTTCATCAAGCAACCTCCAGCGTGAGCATTCCCTTTCCTTTTGAACTTAGTCCAGCTGTGCCCGGCGGCGACTCAGTCCAGCTCCCGACTTCCGTAGCGCTACCACCAAACGAGGCAGGATCAAAGGGAAGAGTCACAAGACCCTTCAAGGTAAATACCCGGTATTTTATAATCATGTAACACAATTAAAAAACATTTTTTTCCCATTCAGGCTTACCCAAAGGACCCCATGTCGTTCTCATCCGTTGGACTCTACGGTTTACCCCTCGGCACAATGCCGGGAAGTACGGAGGCCTTGATCCATCAGCAGTCAAACGTGGCATATGCGGAATTCCGAAAACAAATGCTTTCCCAGTCCCACACGAACCGGTCACGACGTGGCAACAATCAACGTAGCGGGGTCTCACCCGCCTTAGAACATCGAATCTCTTCCAATCCACACAATTTTTCCATGGAGTCCGAGTCCAGTAATGAGCACAACCCGAGCGATCCCTCCCACGGTGGCAAATCAAACGGGAAAACTGAACAGCAGGTTTGCATGGAACAATGAAGTTTAATCGAATATTCACTGGGCTCTCCTGCGACTTTGAACGATTATTTTTATGCTCAGCTCAAAGATGAAGCGTACTGGGAGCGAAGGCGGAAAAACAACGAAGCTGCAAAAAGATCCCGTGACGCTCGGAGAGCCAAGGAGGATGAGATCGCCATACGCGCCGCATTTTTGGAACAGGAAAATCTCAAGCTCCGCTTCGAGCTATGTGCCCTGAAGAACGAAACGGCGAAACTCCGATGCATGCTCTACAGTAGCTAGCATA
>WJFA01002658.1:0-15142 GCA_009870155.1 Pseudobourletiella spinata | reverse complement strand
TTTTACACAGGATTGGAAGATGTGAAAATTTTGCAATACACCAAAGGGGGGACCCTTTGGCGAAATCCTTATGGGAATTCCCATGTTCAATTTCCTTGAATCGAAGTTGGTGAAATTTTAATGTCGAATGCTCCTTAAATTAAGCCTTTGTTGGGCGAAAGACTGTAGCGTCAGCATATGCATTATGATGTTTCATGGCGGTTCATTCGTCCGCCCCTGGAGGTTCAATCGTCCGCCCCTGGAGGTTCAATCGTCCCCCCATGGAGGTTCAATCTTCCGCCCCTGGAGGTTCAGTTGTCCTCCCCAGGAGGTTGAGGTGTCCGACTACTGCTGGTTGAGCGGTCCGTCGGTTCAGTTGTCCTAAACCCGAATAAGTACATCTACGTGAGTCACAATTTAAAATACCTGTGATGCGCTCCACATGAACTACCAGGAGTTAAGGGAGTAGCAGGACTAGGTATACTTCCACCGCCGACTTTATTTGACCGCGGTCCATTGGTGCCACCGGGTCCTACACCAGGTAGTGGCAAAGAACCTGGCTTCATTCCGGGTTGCCCATCCATAAAAAAGTTATTGGAGGATGATGACCATTCGTTTCCCGGGCCCTTGTTATTCGAACCGTTAGGTCCGCCTTGGCCGGGCATGTTATAGTCCATGCCCATAGGACCAGGGGGTCCGCCCTATAATGCCACAAAATTAAAACCAGTGCCAAGCTTCGATCAATGTACCAGAGATACCGTAGGGCGAGAAGCACTTACAGGCATGTCATACGTGTTCATATTCTCATGCGGTGGCATTGGATGGCAATTTGGATCCCCTGGTGTGTGGGGATGATCATTTTCAGGAAATAATAGCTTATGCATGGTTCTCATTTTGGCAAGTTGCTCTTCCCGGTGTAGTCGTTGCTGCGGAGTTAAATTTTCATCGGGGATCTTAATACCAGTTGTCATAGGACCCTGTGGCCCATTTCCTGGCGGCGGACCATTATTAGGACCACCAGGGAAGTAACCAGGTAGCTGCCCAGAAGGCATGGGGCCTCCTGGAGGTCCTGGAGGCCCACTACCCATCATATTCGGGTTCGGACCGGGTGGCTGTGGCCCCATGTTTCCACCACAAAATGGTGCAGAGTAGTAGTCATTCGAAAATCCCTGCTGATTAGGCTTTTGCTGCAATTAAAAATAAAGAGTTGACAAATAAGCATCCCACCATAGCAACTAATACGGTTATAACACGTAGTTTCACTTTTCTTAGCACGATCGTTATTGGTTGGAGACAAATACAGGCTCAATAATAAATTCATCACTTACCGGTGGTGAGCTATTCCACGGAGGAGGAGGAGGACCCCCAGGATGCATATTGTAATCATGCGGTAAGTTGGGTGGTCCAGGCATATTCATTGGTGGTGGTGGCGGTTGTTGTGGTTGCTGCTGCTGCTGCGGCTGCTGTTGTTGTTGTGGCTGCTGCTGCTGCTGCTGCTGGTTTTTGGCTCCCTTCCCCTTCGGCGGCGCCGCAGGAGGAGGCCAGTTTGGATTGCCCTGGAACTGGCGCCCAACATTATTCATTTTGAAAGGATTTTTCTGAAACAGATTATGCTGGTGTTAGACACGAAGTGCTCTTCGCTGCGCTTGGATTAGTCTTAAGAGGTAGGGAGAATTAAAAATTAGTACCTCTAAAAATTTCCTAGTGGCTGGTTGTGACATATGGAAGCCTATGATGGAAGGGAATTGTCCCTGGAACACGGCATCGGCTGCCTTATTTGCTAACTTCGTTGAGAAGACAAAAATTTGACTTTGCTGCTGCATGTATTGTGCCTCTAGAGTGCTCGGTTGCTGCTTCGTTGGAGGAGGAGGCGGCGGGCCTGAAGGACCGTAGTTACCCATCATTGGCGAACCGTAATCTCCAGGACCATGTGGATGAGGCGGCATTGAGCTGTTATTCGGCGGTAAATTATTGTTGTAATGGGGGTAACAATAAGGATTCATGGAAGGTTTGCCTGAAATGAACACAATGATTCACATAATTAGTACCCATGATGATTCGGAGTTGCAAATAAATAAGCTTTCCACAACATTTTTCCTTGAAAGCAGTTTATGACACCGCAGAATCCATACAATTACTAACAGCTTTTACGCACTGTCACCCTACCCTGAGATAAAAACTCCATCGGGCGTTGTAATGAAAATAAACTAAATAAAGTAACGCGCCATTAAAACAATTGTGTCAACCCCTGGAACTTCTCAAGAAATGTACTCGTTTATTCTCACCATTCCGAATGAGTTCATGGATTTTAGAGCTACCTAATAATAACTGCTCCAGGTTGAGAAATTCCCTGAAGCCGTCCATTGTTTTTGCGCCTCATACTCGAAATTTTTAAGCATTCAAGAATTGGAAGTCCACATAATCCATTCTTAACTGAAGATTTAGGTGAGTAGCCTAGCAGAACTAGTCAGGTAACCTATGTTTAAATTAAAATCTATTAAAAAGTGAACTATTCTCTGATGCGAAGCATTTGAAATTCACAAGCCACAATTTGGTGAGGATTCAGCGGATGAGTTCTCATCACTGTTAGTTAGCCAGTCCACCAAAAGTTGAATTCATTCATTCTACTTCGACCTAATTACCCTTGTTCAAAATTTTATTCGCTCTTCTGTACAAAAAACTTGCATTTTAAATAAATTAAGCACTTTAAATGCATTCAAAGGAACAATTTTAAAAACAATTTCTGGAACAAAAAGTTCCAGCATATAAAAAACTTAAAGCTCCCTTTTTAAGACATAAAAACTTAATTGCCATTTCAGTTTACTTCCTAAATTAGCATCGCTTTAACATATATTGCACTCCATAATAGTGAACAGTCCAAAAATAAAGACGAATTTGTCTCCAGTTTATTAATAATCCACCGGTTGAGTAAGTTCGGGGGCCTAAGGTGGGGACAACAAAAAATATTCGATAATTTGACAAAAAATTATTCCAACAAAAGTTATAAGTGTGACTTCCAGCTTCCATGTGAATGTATGTATTCCAATGAATGTAACGGAATACCGGAGTAAATATTTAAGATTACGCCGAAGAAAACTCCACTGACACAAAAGTACTAATATCCATCACAGAAACACTGAGGCTCAAGTAAGAAGCAGGACAGCTGATCCACTGTAGACTCGACGCGCCACTGCGGTATATAGTGAACATGGATAAATTATGGAATTGAATTTGACTCTTACTTGCAATATTTTCAAAATATATCTAAATACATGAAAATCTTACAGTCAGGAAAGTCCTGATGACCGAGATCAGAAAGAGGGGGGATGTCGGGACATTCCGTCTTGGGGTCAAGAAGGGGTGTAGAAGGATTTTCCAACTTAATGTCGGCACCATTGAGCATAAGGTCATCGGTAAGCCCTTTATTCGGAACCGGATCCGTGGAAGATCCGTCACCAAGGTCTTGTAGGTTTGAATTTAGGTTCGGACCTGGGCCGCCACCAGGATCCGGTCCCACGGAATTCAGTGGTTTCTCCTCCTTGATCTTCATCCCATTCTTGTTCTTTCGGCGTGCATTCTTAGTTACCCCGCCCCCACTGGGGCTCTTCCTCGGGTTTCGTTTCTCCAGCGTGTCCAGTGTTTAAAGCCAACAGTTGCTGTAACTGCCGCCCACTCACCGTCGTGTCCCCTCCGGCAACTCGGCCGTGTCCTTAACTGACCTGTCAAAGTAACAAAGACTGAAATTATTTTCTCTTTCTTGATTCCCAACAAGCTTGATTCCCGTATTTGTGAACATTCGTACGTGTGTTTGTGTGCATTTGTATTTCGTATGTGTATGTGTGTGTACGCGACGGAGAGAGAGAGGAGTCCGACAGTGAGGTGCAGGTAGGTTGGTGAAAGAAAAGCTTCAATATAACTCCACCTCCTAAAAATACTTCGTACTTAATTTTAGCCGGAAGGGTTGCCAAGCTCTAAAAATATACTAACGTTGCATACAAACGTGAATACTCGTAGTCAATTTCTCTCGTCTTTTACTCCACTACCTCTAATTCCACTTTAAATCTCCGTCTTCAATAAGCTCCTATTCCTCCGTCTGGCAGCGTCCCCAAATCACACGAAATAATCATTTTAGCACCGTAAACAAATTACTGACACACACACACACACACTGGTACCCTCACCCTTCCACGTGCCTGCATACTCAATCTCCTTTCGTGCTTTCAAAATCTTTTACCCAGTGCGCGCTCATCCATTCCCGTGTGAGCTCTCCATGAAGTCGTCGTCAGTGCATATTATTGACACTGACGAACTGTCGCTAAAATTTTGCAGTTGTTTTATTTACATTACAATTGATAGGGGAGAGCGAGCCACTCCATCATTTTATTACTAAGACTCATTTTTCACTCAATATGTGCATGTATTATTATGTATATACAAGAACAAGCAACCACATTCACCATATTAATTCAAACGTGCTCTCAAAAACTCAAAACAAGTCAACTGCATGTTGTAATCCACATGCTGTGTGGTGGCTGGTCGTCGACGAATCCAGTGAAAAGGCGTACTTCACGACTCACTATTCAACCCTTCCAAACTACATTGCCCTTCCCTGTATAGCAATCACAAGTATGCCAATCCAACTTAGCAAAAATCCCGGAATACGTAACGAATGAACAAAATGCAAACACAAATGGCCTTCAAAACGATAGCCTTATCACAGTGATACTATCACTAAAATGCAATATATAATATATACTTCTTCATGCTCTATGTGAAAACATTGGAGGTGCGCATATGGAGATTCCTCGAATAATATTTATCCGCTCGCACAATATAAAAACTAAACTGGAAGATCGAATATATGCTTTATTGGCGCTCCCAGTCAACTTAGCATGGATTCACCAATCACATTTAGCTTTACGCCTCATCTTGAGCAGGATCGGAAGTGCATATAGTAGACTGAAATTAGAAATATCACACGCCTAACTGGCCCTTCGCACTAATGAGCTGAAGCAATCAGTAGTCGGATACTCGTGAGGCCGAGGGACGGGGCTCACTAAATACATTACATTTATTTAAACTTGTAAGTCCATGGGTGGATGGATGAAATTCGAAACAAGCAACTGCACTAAATTCGTACATTACTTCAATCCTTACAGAATGAACAGTGGCCCTAATACCATTTGTTACTACCAAGGAGTTTCAGTGAAGCTGAGAAAAATGCAGGAAACTTCAGCATATACTTCTAGAGCACTTGTAAAAGCGTCAAGTAACAACAGAAATCTATACTGTCAACGAAGTAGTGAAGCTAGATATATTCATCTTAAGAAATTCCATGCTTGGAAGTGTCAATGCGATACTGACGGAAGAAGACGAATTCATTTGGATGTTTCCCACGTATTTTCTGCCTACTTATCGAGCCAAATATGTGCGGGTAACTACATATCTTGCTCTTATTCCTGCCTTCCCCGAATACCCCCCTGTATCACATCAAATAGCTTCAGTATGCTGCTGAGGTTAGCAGTCAGCACTGTCTGATCAAAACAAAGAAAGATCCAGAATCTTAGTCCAGTGGAATAAACCGTTGCATTCACACATTTCCAGTGAGCCCAAACAAGAGCTCTGAAGCTCTCAAGCTCAAATCATGTGCGCTGCCTCTTCAAATCCATTCATATATCACAGGCTAGAATTATATCACTGCATCAAAACAATGCTATATGATTCCAATTACACCGTCGTAATCGACCCGCAAAAGCATAAACAACCTGTGGAGTTCAGACGTCAGTACTGTAGAACTGCATGTGGCTAAATGGAGTTTTTGGAGGAAAACCTTAATGCACAGTAGCAATTGACAATTTGGAATTGGTGTAGCGATAGGAAGTTCTAAGCAGGAGGACTATCCGTACTGTAACAAGAGGAAATTAGGCTAACGGCTTTGAAATTACGCGACGAGACACCATTACACAAAATGAGTAAAATATTTTCTTTTCCTCAGTGACACTGAATAATTAAGTGAGAGATATTGTGAACGCTTCATTTTGTATTTTCATGAACAAAAATAATCCTTTGTAAAATCGACGGAAGCCCGACGAGAATGTGCTAAACCTCCCGGCATAAATTGGCGGGAGGTTCCGCTTATTATTGTACCACAGCTATTATGAGGCTAAGCACGGAGAAAGTACGGTAGTACTTCATCGTACATATACTTTACCCGATGTGCATTGAATGTCTAGATGACCTGGAAGACTACGTCCGGCATCTTTATTAATCTTTGTAAATATTTATCACTCTAAATATTTACGGATTATATAACTTTGCTTCATAAGCTCCTTAAGATCCTTTATTCAGGCAAATTTTTTAGGACCCCACTGCGCTACTGCTCTTGAGGCTCATGATGAGCCCTCATTTATTCTTCTGTTTTGCACTCCTCGTGATCCGTGCCGTCCTAGCATAATGAACACATTGACTTAAGTACATGTTCACACGCCATCAGTTGCTTTCAGCGAACGTAACAAGTCAGGGTCTCTCGAGTTACAGAACAGTAGCTCAAGCTACACAATGCACCCACGCGTTGAACACATTAGCCGTGGAGGGCGGGCTTTTCTTTTGAAGATGTTGAAAGTGAAAACTATGAATAATTACAACGGCTGCTAGAACCAAAGCTCATGCTCTTTCATGGGCACATACTGTCTCCTGAGCTGAGAGAACCCTCGCTGAAAATAGGAAATCCTCTCTAACGAAACTAATTCCTCAACTTCTCAAACACGTGACACAGGATGACCAAAAAATAGAATTACCATCCTAGCGTGAATTGACTTCAATTCGGAGGAAGGCGGAACCGTCCAAAATTCTGTCTAACTTCCAACACGCCAATCAGTGTCTCTTCCTTCTGAAGAAAACTTTGCGCAGGGTTTAACATTAGGGTGAAAAATGTTTTCCTTCCCACTCAGCTCCGAGACGTATTTGTAATTTCCAACACTACACTCCCAGATCTATATACGGCTATATACTCAGCATTTAGTCCAACGGTGACCACTATAATCCCCATGTGCTGGTGACTGACAAAACATTATGATTACTTTTAAGGTTCTATCAAGACAGAATTTCAGATTATACTTGAATTTAAATCCTATTACTCGTTACAGCTCCTCACACATATGTCGGTCGTAAATGGATCTCATGTGCACACCGATATGACATGGAATTACTCGGCTTACGCCAGATTGCTTTCACTTATCGGAATTGGCCTTTGTTTCCGCAATCCGCCACGTTTACATAATTAGGGAACAAGTACACCCTTTTTATACCGTATATGATAATAGTGTTCCCACAGTTAATTTCAATTATTTCGTCTAAAATTTACCCCTTACAGCCCCCTCCCCCTCAGTCCAACAAACTAAATTTCTCAGCGCGAAAGGCAAAGGAACTCTGGGAATTTTACGAGCCAGGACTAATCGTAGCCCTCAGGTTTAGACACTCATACTCGCTCTCAGTAACTTCTAGCCCGCTCATCCGACATGCAGGGCGGGCTCTTGACGCTCGACCCAGGGTATTCTTAGAGCATCAAGGCATTGCATATAGGTCAGATGCGGAGTAATATGGAAACGACCCAGGAATTTCTCCCACTTGGGGACTTTCTCCGGGCCGTCACGTCTCCTCAGGGCAGTTGACTGAACTTCTTTGGGAAAATCCAAAATAAACTGACCTTCACGTTGACGAGATTTAGAATTCACATTTTCCGAAGCACTAATTATTATTATTCCTACTAAAGCTTTCGTGGCCACAGTCCAACTATCTCAAACCACTTATGCCTCCTCACTGTATTTGGGGGATTAGCTGATGAACAACTGCTATTTTTATAATTAAGGCTATACTCACAAACACAGGTTTAGATGCCCGAACTGAGATGTGTGAGCAAATTATGTGAGTGGCTCTGTAAGAAGCGGTTTAGTAAAGCAGGATTGGTACCAAGAAGCAAATTTCGTATCCTATCACCGTGTCAACTTCCTTTTCAGTCGCACTCACTCGCGTTTTCAACAACACCAACACGAATATGTAGTACTGGGCAATTTGTAACTTCCACATTTCTTTACAATTTTGAGCGCGTTACAGAGGAGATGCACGCATGGAGCAGTATCCTTGCATCACCTCGTAAACAATAGATAGAATTTCAGTTGCTACTTTTCCCATTTGATTTCAGCAGAGATTTGGGGCAACTACATGAGGCTACTTATGAGAATAGCATCCTCATAATCCGGTTGTCACTTTTTCCCTAAAGAGATCATGGTGCGATCCACCTCCCAACAACTCCATAGGATCAGCAGAGACAATCCGGGTGTTTGTCAGACTCAAATGACAATAAACTCGGTCTGGCTAAATTTTATATCCCATTAGCATAGAGGCGAAATGCTGCGGAGGAAGCTCCCGGTATGACGTTGAAGCCAATGTTATTGTTGTTGTTATTATTATTATCACCAACCAACCCAGCACGTCACGTTTGAAATTTTGCACGGGAATGATGATGGATAGGCCATATAACGGAGAGAAATAACACTGACGGCTTACTTCAACACACGTACGCAAAACGTCCGTCGGAAGCACTCACACTTCTCGTAAACTTACATGTATGTATGTGTACGGGAGCAAAATTAGAGAACTCAACAATTATTAAATTACCAGGTGAATTTTCCAATACCTTGCGATCACATTTAGAACACGATCATTGGCGTAAGACACACACACACACAACAAATCCTTAAGGCGTTCAACCTGAGAAGGGAACCCCGGATCCAGTGTATATTTTAACAATATAATACTAGCGTCACTCAAGTCTCCGCGTTTAAGAACGCAACAATGCGTCTCCCACTAGTTTTCTTGTCTATCTTGTGTGTGTGTATGTGTGTGTGTGTGACTGTACTTTTTGAACGGGAAGAGCTCCGCTTAACAATTCCTATATACGCGTACACTGCGAGAGCTTAGGACGAGTATAATGCTACAAATTTTTATAAAATCATTCAAGGAGCGAGTTTTGTATGTTTTTCTCAGCCAGTAAGTACATAGTACTGGCTACGGGTTTAAACAATTCAGTACGTCTACACTTTCCTGTGTATACTGAATGCTGTATGGTAGCCCTCGTAAGTACGCCGTGTGTTTCCATCCTTGCGCCTTTATGATTCTCTCTGTATATGTTTCTATCAGTTTGTGTGTCCGTAAGTGTGTTTGCGTGTGCATTTGTGTGAGTACGAGAGAATTCGTGAAGTGTGTGAGCGTGTGCATGTCTGACTCTGTAATATATATTCAATATTTTATATATCCACATATACATGCATGTGAATCTGTATGTATGTTTGACGTTTGTGACTAGTCGCACATATGCAGTATAACAATTCCACACATAAAGGCTACCCTACAGAAAATACCGTCCCTAAAGCTTTATCCCCTATACATTCATGCTGAAAGTATACACGCATCACTGTATATTAAAAGAGCGTATGACTCCCCTTCTCACACAGATGTACCTCGGAAAGTTGAATCCATTTATTCATGTTAGAGCGGACCAGGTTCATAGCGGGTACGGGCGGACCCGTGTGTACTGGAGTTCGAACACTGTAGAGGAGGAAAGCGCATGTTTGTGTCGGTGACTGGATGTAAAATCTCTGTAGGTATCTATATACATATTGGTGCGAGCAGCATTAGGTGCCTACTGTATAAGAGGCTATCTACTAAGGTAACTATGGTTAGCCACGTATATGTTTGCTTCATGTTCTGTTATAGTCATGTAGGTATACGGCACTACGTTGTCAACAAGTACTTTATGACGAGGAGAGTTGGTGTGGGTTTGAGAAAAGCAGCAAACTAGCCTAGCACGATACAATATTATATACGAGGACGGAGGAGAGCCAGAGGGGAACCAAGTGCACTCTGGGATAGAGCTTCGAACTCTGAAAGCCGAGCTGTAGAATTTTTCAGAGCTGAGGAAAAAAGATGAATCTCGGCATCTCTGGATGCGTGTTCACCATCTTGTTGTCGACACGTGACGCGGGACCGAAGCCCCCACACCCCCCTTTTTGTTGGATATGTGCATATTTACATCCCCATATGTGCAGACACATGCACACACACCACACCGGATATTCCCTTCTAGCATTTAAGCAGTAGAATCCCCCTGTATACACAGAAAACTTTCCCAGCCCGGGCTTCAAACAACACCCGAAAGAACGATGCTGTTCTCATCGTCAGGAGCAGGAGCAGCCTTACAAGCAGAATCTCAATAATAATAATATTACACCTCGCGGGAGTCAATACTAGCTTATATTTCCCATGAACGTGTGGTACACTATTTGTGTGTACATGTACATGTGTACCCTGGCCATCCCAGCAAGCAGGCTTCTGTGCGCGCAAATGCACTGTAGACTCGACTCCTCTGTTCTCCTGTGTATCTCTCTCTCCCTCGTATAATAATGCATTCCGGTGGGCACCTTTTCTGCTCCTCGAACTTTGTTCATTTTACTCACTTCGTCCAAGGGTGTTTTGATTCTCATTTTCATCCCTTTTTTACTCGCCCCTTTGTCACTTCATGTGTTCCTAATTATTTATTCCATCGGTCGTATGTGGATTGAGAGCGTAGGAAGCGACAGAACCGGACCATACGAAATAACCCTGAGAGTTCATATGGAGTTTTTGTCGTCCTTATTATCATTGTACAATCCTACAATCGTCTTCTTCCCAGTTTCACACTTTGAAACCCCGCTATATGGATTCCTCCATCAGGCCCGTATGTACTACTGAGGTGGGCTGCTTCCTTGAAGAGTTTGCTACAGGTACCTCGTTGGGGTCGTCCAGAGTTCAGTAATTGACAAAACCAATGTTATAATGGTGAGGCCATGCATGCGGCGTGTAGGCCTGTCATCAGGGAAATATTTAAATGCAATTAAGTCAAGTCATTATTTCGAAGCCACATGTCGCTCAGCTTGTAATTTACAGCAGTAATTTTTTACGCGGGCGACCCTTGCTCATACCAGGCCTATCATTCAGCTTTTACTTTCAGTCAAGCCTTCACCGTCGTGGTGGTGGAGTATCTGCAAAAAGCGTATCAATCAAACCGAGTAATCAAAGTACTTGAACGATGTGCATTCCTCAATTTCAGTCATTCGGGGCCTGTAAACAAGATTCCTCAGTCAGTCTACTGTACTGTATCGGATGCGTCGTTATGGCATGGATGCATATATGGCATGAGAAGATTTTCCTGAACATTCCCCCGTGCCTTATCGTTACCATTATTTACTCCTTCCCGCTCTTAACTCTTCCCGTATGTATGAGAATTCAAAGTTGGGGGAAAGGAATTTCAGTGCCAATGACAATGGGAAACAATGTCAACTTTGGAGCAAATTATATATCGCGATCTCAGAAAGGCACGAGGGAGGATTTTGTGGACAAGTTCTTATGTCGTATATATACTGGAGATGGTACAAGAGTAAGTTGATTTGTAGAAAGCAGAAGTAACACGTATGTATATGCACATCTATATACACAAACTCATAATTTACATCCTCGCTCAAGCTCGATTTTTATTCATGTAATAATCTATAGCTTTTGTTCAAGTTTGTTGCATAATTAGCTGCCACTTCCTTAACAATCCATCGAAAGTTCAAGCCAGTGGAATTCAGAAAACGATACATGATTGACTCTTTGGAGCTCGTCCCAAGTACTGATCGAGGCAGATGAGGATTCCGTATCTAGCTCCTACACAAACATTCGTATCGAGTTTTGGGCGATTCAATAAATGAAGAGGAGAAAATCTGCTGAAATGAATTACAATCCCGGAAGGTATCTTCTTTCCTCCACTTGTCCCAGTTACCACAGTATCAAATAAGATTTCATGAGCAATTTAGAGCCCGAACAGCACGGCCCCTACTGTACGATCCCTTCCTCAATACGGAGCTTGATAAGTCGTGCGATAAGCACAGACCGACCTACAGCGTGGAGGTGTCTTAATTGGAACAATTATTTTCTGCATGTAATCAATGCAGAGCTGGTCTATGCTATGCGCTCACTCCTGCGTTATTTATGTCCATGTATACATACATTGCATATATGCATATAAATATTATTGTAGAGTCCCAAAAATTAGTCAATACAGCTACAGTGACTAAAGGGCTGCGCAGTTAAAATCCTTCACACTTTCCCGAACGTAGCATTTTAGGAATTTCTGAGCATACTGCGCTCTATGAGCGTCACAATAATAAAGGCTGGCATGTGGTAACGGTTTTTGCATGGCATATTTAGAAACGGCAGGGGCGGTCCGACCTCCTGGCCCTCCCTGTGCAACACAGGCATGCCCTTCCTCGGCTTTCTCTGTCGAACCGAGCACGGCTCCAACTTAAAATGTAAATCAGTTGTTTTCTCCATACAAGAGGAGATCAATGACAAAAGCAAGCGGCGGGAGGAGGAATCACGTGGCTGGGTACGAAGCAAAAATAGAGTGAATGTTCGTGATGGAAGGCGGCAGGATAAACGCTGGACCCTGTTAGTAATAGAAACAAACCGACGCCCGCTTGACCACGACAACCCAAAATATGATTTTGTCATGCATTCGACTCCAGATCATCGTTAAGCACGGACCATGTGTTGCCACTACTGTGGAGGAGCTCCGCTACGTACGTCTTTTCAGAGGGAGCGAATCAAGGGCGGAACCTTTTTGACCATTCGGATGTCGTACCGAATGTGCATATAGGCATACAGAGGGAAAACCAGAGTGAAATTCAATCTATGCTCATATGACGGGTGGACAACGTTCCACCTTCCCAATCAGATTAACGCTTTTATAATACCCCGACGCCGACTTCACGAAAAGTTTTATGACTGCCGTGTCACGCTAAAAGATTAGAACTTCTACCCTAACATTTGCACTGGACTAAGGTGAGGGAAATGAAATTCAGTGGGAACACCTGTAATTCATAATTGCATTCCTCGTGTTAAGCGCAAATAAGAGTCCCCCATGCTCACAAATTGTGCAACCTTCAGGAAATATCGTTTAAACTTCCACATACTCAACAACACACACGAACATGCTTATAGTACTCGTAGTATTGATCGTAGCCATACCTGACAGCCGTGAATACGGTAACTAAGCCGTTCTCAATACCTGACATTTCGTCGCCAGGCTGAAAATGTTGACTGTAGGACTCAAAGAATTGTGACAGAGCTGTGTAAATGGGAAAAAGCACGGGTTCTACAAATTAACGCTGAATCCTTTGTCCCGATGGCATCGGAGTAATAAGCCCCACACACAAGAATGATTGAGGCGGAAGTTTTGTTTATGCTTTGTGTTTACCCCATGACATTTAAATGAATGAAGGTTAATCGATGGTGCGTCGTCTCAACTAAAAAGATGCTATGACAGGGATTTGTAATGCCATACGTTCAGTGCCGAAAGCTTTTCATGCTCACATTGCCACGGCATCTTGGGCAAAGCTTGGTGAAATCTCCGTAAACTTTGTTCGCACGTCTTTCCACGCCCTCATTACTTGAGTATTAATGGTACCAGTGTAGCAGGAACTGCTCAAGTTAGGCTGAGAAGGATTCAAAGATGCTTGTTTTCAATTGATAGAGTCAGACTGCCAATAAAAATGAACGAATACGTCCAAGGTAAGTACCATATAAGGTAAGTACTATCGACAGCAAAAGGAATAAGGAAGTAGCTGATCTGCATTATTAAGAGTCCTCCCGTTGAATGCGGAGGAATGATCCTCCTTTCTAATACTACACCGTGCAATACTAACACCAGCAGAATGGACGGTATTCTAAGAAACCGATTTGGAAATAGGTGGAAGGAGATGGGTAACGGAGAACTATCAAAGATAATCAATAACGGCAAAGGGTAACTAATGGTATTTACCATTCAAGCGGTCACAGACATGGTTATCGTCCCACTAGACGCGGGGGAGCAAGTGTGAAAGGGGGTAATTGTGATGATCTGCCACACCGTCTAAACCTCTCGTGAGCTCAGGGCTTTAGACCTTGTAGACAAGTGGATGAAGCCGGAACCATCGATAAAGTAAAATAATTCCGGTTGTGAAAACTATTGGCACTGTGGGATTCGCGCGGTAAAAGTAACAATCAAACTAGTGATCGACCATCGAAATTCATGAATGTATCGTATTACATGTGATTGGTCGCAGTGTTGAAACTTCGCCACTGCACTGTTCAATCTCTTCATAAAATTCCGCATGACTTTTCACCCATGATTTCCAATTTGCAAGGTCGTTGCGGTCTATAAGTCCGTTGTTAAGGTATAGAAGTATTACATTCAATTTCATGGGAATCTTCTTCTGGCTTGGCGATTGCGACGGCGCAACGTGCCTTCCGACATCCCGGAAAAGCATTTCAGAATATTCTGAAAGGCTTTGTACTCTGTGGTGTGACAGCTGACTTGACTGTGAGTCTGGCATGGTGTTATTGATATTCAAAATAAATTCTCCTCGCTAACCCATCCAACTTGACGAAAGAGTCAAAAATCTCACACTTAGCACTGACACTGACACATCACCACTTTTTCAGTCAACCTTTTCCGTTTTCTAACTTGTTGGTTGAGCATTGCCCGTCCGAACTACGCGAATCAAAATGAAAAAGGAGATGGGAGGTCCCACTAATATATAGATAAACATGGGGCGAAGTATATGAATATGATGTTTCGTGTGATGGATCAGATAAATTTCTTATGGCGTGCTCCGTTTACAACGGGTGGGATTCTAAATGTCGTGGTAGAGATGGCAGAATCTGTTCTATTTTCGCTGAAAAATGCAATAGTTATAGACTATTTTTTCCATGAAAAGGCTCTCGAGGGCTATCATTTCCGACTTCACTTGTAGTAAGATTGGAATTATGTCAAGGTTCGGCCAAAGTATTAAACACTGGAAGGTCCAAAAATTGCAATTTACGGCACAATTGTCAAGAAAGCTCGCGGAAACACAATTTAAATAACGAATAACATAATCTAGCTTCACGCCCTGAATAGACCAATAACTGGAAGATTAAGGTTAAGGTAAAGAAAAATGATTCCTGTATCCCGTCGTAACGCCAGAGAAGGAGCTATTGACGGTAATACTATGAAATTCGAAGCTTTATACACAAAAAATTTACTTGAGCAAGAATAAACTTTTAT
>WJFA01002657.1:0-15144 GCA_009870155.1 Pseudobourletiella spinata | reverse complement strand
GTAATCTGATTACAGTAATCTCTAATCTCGGAAGTAATCTGATTACAGTAATCTCTAATCTCGGAAGTAATCTGATTACAGTAATCTCTAATCTGACTACGGTAATTTCTAATCTCTGAATGTAATCTGACAACGATAATCTGTTATCTATGAAGTAATCTCAGTACAGTAATCTTTAATGTGCAATATTTTGGAACAAATAATCTGTGAAAGTATTAGAGTAATCTGTAATCTCTGAAAAAATTGAGTAATCTTTTTTGACATTGAAAAAGTTAAGTAATCTGACGTAATCAGATTTCTAGGGTGGGTTGTCTGCCCACCCCTGAATATCACATGAAGATCTTTAACTCTTCTGAAGGTTTCTTATCATTTTGAGACATCACAGTAGAGGGTTAGGTAATCTGCCCTACGGTATCGCTGACAGACAAACTTTCCCCCCGCAGCTTCAAAATACACTCTACACATGTAGATAATCATTATCATCAGGAGATACCTTTTGCCAGTTTTGGTTGCAATAGCTCCGGCTATTTTCATAATATGACGAGAAATCTCAAAGGGTGTCCAAGACCTTTGTTGTATCCAAGAATTGACACGAAGCTGTTTCCGGGAACTAATTACGGCGGGTCGAGGAGCACAGGCAAACCAGTGTAGGCACCTCTTGTAGTCAGATCGATCGGGTGTAATAAGTAGTTTTTTGGTCTGTGTTCAATCCTCATAGTGAAGCAGCATGGGGGATAGGACAGTCGTGGAAGACAAGGGCGCCTGAACTTTTGCTAGTTGCTTTACCTGTCAACTAAATTAGTTCAGCTAATAGTAATCGGTCAATGGATTTATTATGTCGGCTTTAAATCTCTTGTTGTTACTGCTATATACAGGAATCTATTAGAACCATGCGGAAAATGATGAAGCACAACTAAGTTCATTCCATAAGCCGATTTGTCACTCCAGAAAATTAATTGCTGCATGGAACCCCATTAAAGTGCCAAAGAAACTGACGCTGGATGTACTCCGTGGAAAGAGGAGGAGGGATTTCATGGCATGAAAGTTAGTACATCGCATATCCGGTACATGCATTCGTATCCAATCCGAAATTTTGCGAGTTGGGTAATCTTTTATCCATATCCGATCAGACATTTCGGATGTCTGCGGAAATGTCCTTCACAACTATCCTCAGTTTACTTTTTTCTTAGAAGTTTGCACCCGTGCATTAGATAGCATGGGCCTAGTCCCTTTAAATTTTGAATTGGGATTAATAGCAAAGTACAAACGATTTTTGGTGTACCAATTCATCGCGAATAGAAATTTTCTACATGCGGAAATGCCAGCTACAGATTCAGAAATACTCACATTGCTTACTGCAAGTATCGCAAGATATTTTATCGGAATGCCTTTCATGTCTGTTTAATCGCCCACATTTGTGCACTGGATGACTCAGTAACCAGTCAACAATTTTGAATTCTGTGTTCACAGAGTCGTTACTGATTATGAATTGTATACTGATTTTGGAGATGGAGCCTTTAGATCACCAAAGGGTCATAAAGGTCACATTAGACCACATACTATTTGATTATCCACAGCATTATGTGAGATATCGTTAGAAAGCTAATGGCCTGCAGACGAAGCAGAAATTACTGACAAGGCCCTGTGACCTACGCGACAAAGTTAATGACTTGCACAAGTAAACTTTAATGAAAATTAAATATTACAATTACACGTAGCTCATAATTGTCAGAAAATGGTAGATGCGATACTTTTGTACACCGTCATCATGGTTTATTTGTATTTGTATTTTCCATAAGTACTGATCATTTAGTGAGCTGAGCTGAAAGAAAGTGGAATGTCTGTGCATCGCACCGACGACAAGAGTTTGGAGAACAACGGAGAACGCATTATTGCTGAGTGAGGACTCTCACCTTCTCATCAATGCACAGAGACTCAATTAGAAGTCTGTTATTTCAGTTCCAGTGTAGCTTTCTAATGACTGCATCTTGCGCTATGATGTGCCAATGTGTGATAGCATGAATGCTTGGTAACGTTTTCAGATCATACGATTGGTTCACAATGAAGCGTTGTTAGTTGTTAGCTTGTGAAATATTGAAATATCGGTATTATTACCTTAGTACAACTTTTACGGGTTGTATGAAGGCAGTTAGATTTGTACGACTTCGTGCTTTACCTGTACAATGAGCCCTGAACTTCTAGGTTCAGGAAGAACTGGCTCATCCAGCAACCAAACAAAGGATGGATTAGCATCTAAGTTAGTTTAGTACTCAGTTTTAAGTACTTTCGCACAAGAATGAATTAAGTTTCACTTTTCCTGTACCACGTCCTAGCTCTAAAGTCGAATATGAATATCTACTTGCAGATCTAATGATGATCTAAAACTCACAATGAACACGAAGTAAATTGGTTGGAACCCGGAAGTTGGCTGGCTGTATCCATTTCACTGGGTAGGCTCTAACTTTAAGTCTGTATTCGTGCATGGCATAGTAAGGAAGACAAACTTACACGTACATTTCAAATTCAGCAGTGGGAATGGATTATGAAAGTCGCATGTAAACTAGCTGGAATGAACTCTAGATCGGTCGTCTCAAGGCTTAGGTAGCTGTCATAGGTGTGCACCACGAGCTCAGCCCGCAGCCCACCCGCGCCCATTGGGTTTGGGCTGGGCTGGGCCACGAGAAAATTTGAGGTGGGCGGACTGTGGGCCCCATCTCGAAATTTAAAACAGCTGCAGGCGGGCTGGGTAACCCATTGAGCTCTGCGGGCGGGCTCAAAAGCCCATAAAAGTCCATGAACGCGAAAGCTCTACAATTTTCAAACATACAAAGCATAGGAATGCATGGTGAAATGAACTGCACTATGACGAACAGAGATGTCGCATCAGTCCCTTGTTTATAACTACGTACATATGACAGAGCATTGAGTTCGGCATTTTCGATCGGTCTCCGACGGACTGAACTTAACGAGTCTTCAATTATTAGAAAAGACCTAACGTTTGGCATGTAAAATTAGACGATTTAAGGAATTATTTGTGTATGAATTGCAATTTTTCGCCTAAGGATAGGATAATACAGAGATTTCAACGGCTTCCTGAATATTATACATGTTAACGAACAGAATACATTTCTGACATGTAGCCCGTGGGGGCCCGCGGGCTGGGCTTTGATTTATTAATCAATATGGCTGGCGGGGTTGGGCCCCCATGAAAGTTTCACGGGCGGGCTATGGGCTCCAAAAATTTTTAGTTCAAGACGCGGGCGGGCTGGGCTTTTGGATTGGCTCGTGGGGCACACCCTCGGACAGCTACTAGCTGTCCGGTTCCAACTTGGCTGCTGTATTATATCAGTCGATGCCTTTTAATTTTGAAGCTGACGTAGCGGATAGTATAGCCGTTGTGCTGGTCGGCAGTAAGAAAAGCCGCAAACCTCGCCTGATCTTGCTTGGAAAACAAGTAGGGTATCGTGCATAAATTACGTACAGCCAAAATTTGAAAAAATGACCCACCACCTACCACAGTAGCGCTTTTTTAAACATAGGCTTATATGGACAGTAACGCGGCCTTTTGAAGGACCACCCTACCCCAAGTGCGTTACGTAATTTACCCACGCTACCTAGTACGGTCATGGCGGTCCCCTTAAGCCTCCAAATTCTTTGTTTCTCTGATTCACAACTGTGAAGGCGAGCTCGTACAAGGCCTTGGCTCCATGAAGTTTTAAATGCAGGAGAGGGAGGAGAAATGCGAGGAGCATACTTTGGAGCTCGGTTATCATCACTCTGAATGCACTGCTTTATATGGCTTACCCCTATATGAGTCTTCCATGAGGTTTCCTCCTCTTGCTTTGCCTGTTCACTCTCACTTTAAAAATGGCCCATTCGAGGTCTCTGAACAAGAAGGGTGTGCTAGTCGGATGACGATGAAATGATCGTTTCCACCCAGATCACACCCGGCGTGTCCTATCCCTCCTTTCACTGCCGATCCTTAAGACACGCCCGACGATTCCATGGATGTACAAAAATAAAAGTTTAAGTAATGCAGATCAGAGGCTCTAAGGATTTAAGAGATTTACAGTGGGAGAACAGGTCGCAATTGAATTAATATCCAGTCTGTTATTCCAGAATGAGGGGTTCTCCAATCTCCAATCCAGATTGCGACCATTAATCTTAAGTTACAACTATTCAGAATGTAGATATGTCTCAAACTATTCATAATAAATCAGATTCAACTGCGATTGTCCCGAATTTACAAATCACACAGCTCTTACAGGCATGAGCTCAGACCCTTCAGTCCAAGATACAAATTATGTATTTAATATGGTGAGTGAAGACGTCAGACATCCCAGTCGATTAATTCTACACAGCCCAAAATCCTGTCATAAGCTACCCTCAATAGGCATGCTCAATGACCATAAAATATTGGACTACATAAGAGTGACTCAATAAAATCTACGCGCTCAAATTTTAGGCGCAATCAGGATTGTAACGTAAACGTGAGCGAAGAAACTCAACAACAGAGTTTCTTTCTCTATTCCTAGCATTAGCAGCTTTCCAGTCTGGAACAGGTTTATTGACACTGAAAATTTTGAGATTCAGCTACAGCCTAATGGTAACCAGCATGTACTGGTTTTGGGAAAAATGAGCTCAGCCAACAAATATATGCTCTAAATATATGCATAAGTGCATAAAATCTATACAGGGTGACCCAAAATAACATATTCGATTTGTTTCTTACATTAAACCTTAACCCGGTAATCTAGAACAAGAATTTTAGTTTTACACGAAAGAGGAGACTTTTCGATTTTTTTGCGATTTAGTCCCACTTTTGTTAAAATTGGCCATCTAAAACTGAAGATATGGCTCACTGAAAAATCTGGCAGTTATGCTACAGTTAATGCATCATTTTCGGACACCCTGTACACTAATTAATATGAACTTCTTACTACGTTTTATCTACAACTATTCTTTCAGAGAAGCCGCGGTGCGGTAAGTGGTTTAGCCCTGAGTTTTGAAATAAATAGTTTCATCGTACAACTTATCACTACGTTAAAGACTTTGCTATAAACGCACTAACGTGGAGTCTGTGGGTCAGGCCTCAATAAATCTTAATAGCGTAAAAGCGGTCGATCATGTGAGCCGGGATTAGAAACAAAGTTTGATTGTTCATGGTATGGTTCATTGTCTTCCTTCTCTTGAGAACCGCTGAACAGTTCAGATCGCTCGTCAGCCACTGTTTTCAAGGGACATGTACGGCGGCACATTGCGCTCCTCTGGAAATTGTATTAGCATAACAAGAGGGAATCTACCAAGGAGCATGGAACAAGGTCATTTCAATTGTTTTCGACCAATCTCAGAAAAGGAATGTTACTGAGTAACTATGGATCACGAATCATTACGTATTGCTGAGTTTTTCATCATTCTCGCAGTCGCTTCTTCGTGGCGATTACAAATTTTCCAGCTGATTATCATTTCCAGTGAGGATGTGTAATCCGATGTTCTTTGCTGTGGTTATATTAATTTTACTTACACGTTGAGCGAGATAGATAGTTATAGAAAACTTGAACTTCTAAGGCGCCTTGATATAGGAGTTATCCTCAATGGATGTGCTAAATATTATTTTTGAATAAAATATGAGACAGTAGTTCCATTATGTGAGTAAAGTACAGCTTAATAATTAGTTTAAAGGCAAAGGATGTCGATGCCCGAAATAATTTGTTTTCGGCATTTCATTAAAATCGGGATTGGGATGAAATATATGGATAATAAGGTGGATTGCAGATTCTATATGGTGCACCATTTTCTATATGGTATCCGTAAAATGGCGGTGGGAAAATCCACCAAATTTGAATTTTCACCAGCCCCTCATATGCCCCCTTATACAGTGGAATCTCATACATAAAGCCACATGACAGGCTGGTGAAAATTCAAAATTGGTGATTTTTCCCGCCGCCATTTTATGGGTGGAATGCAGTTTCTATATGGTGCAAATCATTTTACGGTTTCGAATTTCTATGCACATGTCAACTCCCGTGTAGTAAGTGAGAGTGTGCTCGAAATCAAAAACTCGGAAATCTTTTTGGGTTAACGAAAATTTAAGGCGAGGCGTACTCCCCCCCCCCTTTGTTGGAAATCAAAACTTCGTGGGCTTGTAACTCAGCCAAACCTGAATTTCCGCACCTAGGAGTTTGGCATTGTTAATCATCCTAGGTGACCTCTCAAATCCACATGTCGACTCTGTGCTAGGATGACATGTGCACTCCTCCCCTTGTTAGTTCAGTATTTGATGGTGAAGTGAAAAATTACATTGCAAATGAAATGGGAGGTTCAAAATCCATATTTAGTTCAATTGGATAGTCATTGCCACATAAAGACATTTACAGCTCACTGGAGAGCTCGTACTAAATTGCTTTTATCCAGGTCATCTAAGAATGTGACCTCGTGTGACAGACTGTCGCTTACAGTGTGATACCGTTGTAACACTATTATCGATTTATACCATTGTAATACTATTATGGATTTTTAATATTTTATGGATCAGCAGCAATGCAAACGGCTTCGAGCGGTGGTAAAAGATCTATAAAACCCGCTATTTATTGTTCGTGCCTGGAGTCATCTGGCTCTCTTGTTACAGGAGGAAAGATCTGCCAAGTTACAGTATTGTCAAGCGTCTGACCTTTACTCGCCTATCTATAGTGAACCAGCAGAAGCCGAAGCTTTTAGCTGCTGCTCAAACAATCGATCAACGCAGAGATATTCGCGATCTAAAGAGAAAACTAATGGTAGTACGAGACCCTTCGTTTTCAAGGGAGAATAGAAGCCTATATCTCCCTTGCGTAGTTTTGGGTCATCCCCTGTTTAAACGTAAATGAAGTGCTCAATTTTTCACCTCAAGGGGGTCGGAAACAAAAATAGTGCTTTTCATTGCCTGTCATCTTACAGGGAATATCAAAACTAAAGGTCACGCAGCGATCGCACAGTTTCAAATTTGCTCTCTAGATAGCGCTGTGGTATAGCGGCCACCCCGGACCCAAGAAAGCGTGTAAACGACAGGGGGGCTCGAAAAATTAAATTTACCGCAGTTCACAGAATCATGAATCGTCTACTGGAGGTTTGGAGCGAATTCCGACCACGATTTTCCGTTATTTATAGTACATACATTGACAATTTGTGGACAAAAGTTAGTGTACTCTTCCTTGTGGTAGTCTTAATTTGTTTGGGTCTTATTCCACTTTGGATTCAACTTACCTTTATACTTTTTATTACCATCATGGTTTGGTCACTTTTTGGTTTCGGGAAAAAGCCTACTTACGAGCCCGCCAAGAGGCAGATTTCCATTAAAACCACCACGGATGGTCAGAATTTCAATGCGGATCAGCCAAAACCGAATGGAACGGTGTCTGGATCCGTATCTGTGTCTAATAGTGACCGAGATAATTTAAATGAAGGCACGGATCGTGGTGATTTAGATACAAGCTCAACTACGTCCGTTGCTGAGAGGCTGCAGAAGCAGAGTATATCATCGCGGGAACCGTTAGATCCAATGTAAGTTGATTTTGTTTTTCGGTTTTGCCACATTCATATTCTTTTATGTGATGCCTCTTGTTGTGTATGATAAGGACGCACAGTGACCTTGTGAAATGTGATTTGCCTGCAGAACTTGGTCTGCAGTAACTAGCCCGGGATTTACAACGAGAATTTTGCAGAAAAAGGCGAGCAGTCCGCTTCGAGAGAGCAATGGACCGAGCCTAGGGAGAAGTCCACTAGGGTCTTCATTAGGATTGGGGCAGATCCCGCCACCATGGAAACCTCAATCGAAATTGAACCCACCTAGCTTTAGATCCCCGGTGAATACTGGAAGATATTCGGTGACGAAGAAGAAAAAGCTTATCCCGTTTGGAACTACTTATGTTCATGTAGCTCCGGTAGAAGTGATTAATCAGACTCTTCCGAAGACCAATCCGGTTCCTTCAGCGAATCAGAATGCGACTGGTGTGGACCGGTCCGCAAGTTGTTACGGGATGGGGGGATACCCAACGTCACCTATCGTGTCCCCAACTCCGACTAACCGGATGCAGCAGAAACTTTGGCAGCCGCCTGTCATGGTCGAATCACCGGGAAACTTTGATCCTGTGAATAGGCCAAATAATTTGGGCGGTCAGGTGCCTTTGAGCTCGCAGATTATACCTCCTGGTGGCGACGCTGGAATGAACCGAAAAAGGTTAGTCTTTTGATTTCTGTCGTAGTGAAAATCACCTTGATTTTTAAGAAGAAAATTAAGTATGAAGAAAGTGAAATGATGGAAATGTTTTGACTGCCACCAGAATTTCATGTCTTGGTGATGTGTAAATTGGGTTTAATTATTTTGTAGGAACCGTATACCTGATGTTCTAATGGATCCAAGAGCAATTGCTCTACGTAGCCCGTCACCCAATTATGTACCGGATGATTTAGCCAAGCAGAACACCAAGAGGACAAAATACATTCAAAGTAGTGACTTGCGATTCCCCAATGTTCCCGTTGGAAACAGAAATATGCCATACGTCAATGCCCTGCCTACCAGCGATGATGAGACGATGACCTCGGAGTCCATTTTGGAACAGATGAATCAAACTGAGAAAAGATTCTTGCCGGATGAGGATACAATCGCTCGTTTGCGAAGCCCTAAGAAGACCAGGTCTAATCTTAGTCCCAAGGGAGCAAGTGCGATAGCCAACTCACCTAGTCCGTATAGAAAACGCCGTCAAATTATGACCAGTGTTGAAGAGGATGAAGATGATAAAAATCGTGGATTCTGCTCCTGTTCGGAATGCTATGAGGAAGCTGCGGGGCTGAATGAGGCAAGGGCAAAACTTGTGAAGCAGTCGTCGCCATTGAATGACTCCGTGTCATCAAGCAAGAAGCCCAAAACCGTAACTTTCCGCTCATGCAAAGCAAATTATGGCAGCGGGGAGAAAGGACAGTACATAAATGCCCTCACAGTGGACAAGGAACCCACTGATGTCACCGAGAAGTAAGTCAAAAGTTATTTTGTCATTGACTATCTTGTGAATTCAGTATCAAATTTTTATATAAATAATATATCAGTACATAAATTAATGTTATTAATAAAATGAAAAATATAATACAATAATTTCACTTGCCTTTAACTTCTAGGTATAGCCCCGTACCGTTACAGATAATAACCAAAGCAAGGTATGAAGCTGACAAACAGCGCCGACTGGAACGTCTGAATAGGATGCTGAACGAATCGTTCAAAAGTAAGGCACTGCTGAAGTTCATTTATGATTTCCCAGTTATTGTCATATTGCATTTTGGCTTTTCGCCAATTAAGTCAATTCCCTTTATTTTTTTTAATGAGTCTGTGTTTTTTTAGGATCAGAGCACAAGCCAGAAACTTCTCCAACGCAGCCGTCTCCAGCCACCACTGCCAACCTTTCAAGTACATTCACATCATCTGGAGCTAGCAATGGAATCACGCCGAAAGTCTTGTTTGGAGCAAGTTCAACTGCATCAGAGGATCAGTTTGACGGCCCTACCAGTACCAAATCTGCTGTGAATGCTCCAGGCAGTGTCAGCGCCGGTGGAATAACTTCCACTTCAGCACAATTTTCTTTTGGAGCTCCGGCTGTCTCCACTTCGGCGTCAACGGACAGCGGGAAGTCCACTGGTGATGCCGATGGGAAATCAGGAGGATTCAGTTTCGGACAAAATCCCAGTTCATCTGCGGCAAGTGGACCAAGTGCAGCTGCATCAATTACTGTACAGAGTACCACGTCTCCAACGAGCGGATTTTCATTTGGAGCACCAGCCAGCACAAGCAGTACTGGTATAGCTTCATTTGGAATCCCGACTGGGGAATCCACCGCAAGCGCCGCAGCTTCAACGTTTTCCTTCGGGGCCGCACCAGCCACTTCGGCGTCAACTAACAGTGGCACCGCTACGATTTTTACTCCGACTTCCACGGTATCTGCCAGTGTGGCACCCACTCCCTCTCTTTTTGGAACGCCTGCATCAACATCTGCAGAGGGAGCGACTGCACCAGCGACTGGAACAACTGGGAGTATTTCTGGAGGAACTTCTTTCTCCTTCGGAGGTACCAGCAGCACCCAGGCCAGCAACACTGCTCAGGACGGTACTAAAACTACCTCAGCGTTCAGTTTCGGTAGCACAGGGCCACCAGCTAATGACGCTGCGAAGAGTTTTCCAGCACAACCCAGCTCAACCTTCTCATTTGGTGCCCCCGCGACGAGCAGTCAGCCAGCTGCTTCACCTCCTAGCACTCAGAGCATGACTTTCTTAAGCACTGCAACCACGACCACCTCAAGTTCTATTTTTGGACAGCCCGCAACGTCGGTTCCAAGCCTCTTTGGTAAAGACAGCAGCGGAAGTTCTGCTCAGCCTGCGTCCGGCACGAGTCCATTTGGAGGAATTTCAAGTTCCACTGTTCCAGCAGCGACGTCGGCCGCTGGTACTGGAAGTGCCGCACCAACTGCCTCTGTCTTTTCCTTCGGCGCTACTCCTGCTAGTACGGCGGCAGCTTCGGCTAGCAGCAGCACAGGTGGAACAACATTCTCATTCGGTCAGAAATCGGATACCCCAATTCCATTCGGGCAAAATGCACCAGAAGGTTCAGCTAGCAGTGGTTTCGGCCAACCCGCTGCTGTGCAGGCCACGACGGCGAGCTCTACTTTCGGTCAAACAAGCACGCCGAGCACTGGAAACAGTTTATTTTGTCAGGCAGCCGCCGCGGCCACAACTGCCGGAGCCACTTCGTCACTCTTTTCATTTGGAAAACCCAACGCGGATGCCATCAAGGGGGCATTTGGACAGAACTCCGCACCCGCTCCAACCTTCGGAAGTAACACTACATCATCATCTACTGGATTTGGTCAGAACAACGCCGGTGGTACGTCGGCTTTTGGTCAGGCAGTAACTTCAACGCCCAGTTTCGGCCAAGTAACGGCGACCACAACCCCAGCCTTCGGGCAGGCGGGTAGCAGCTCCGCTGCACCAACATTTGGTCAGTCTACCACCACTGCGCCATCAGCATTCGGTCAATCTTCAACCACTGCGCCGCCGGCATTTGGTCAGTCTACTACCACCGCACCGCCAGCATTTGGTCAGTCCACCACCACTGCCCCGCCAGCATTTGGTCAAGCCAACACTTCCTCCACACCAGCCTTTGGACAGGCGGGAACTACGACGACGCCATTTGGGCAGCCTGGTCCCAGTTCAACGCAGCCAGCGTTCGGCCAAGCCAGCACAGGCTCCACATCCGCATTCGGCCAGGGCACCTCAGCCACACCAACTCCTGCTTTTGGCCAAAGCAGCGGAACTTCAAACGTCCCTGCTTTTGGCCAATCCTCTGGTTCAGGCAATACTTTCGGAGCCGCTGCCTCTGGATCCACACCTTTTGGGCAGGCCGGCACTACTCCCGCTTTTGGTCAAACCACCGGGGGTTTTGGCGGTGGTGCATCTGGTGGTAGTTTATTTGGCAATGCTCCAGGTGGAGGCGCCTTCGGTCAGAACACTTCGGCACCCGCTTTTGGGACGGCGGCAACTACGACTTCATCCTTTGGAAGTACGTCTTTTGGAGCCTCCACGACGTCCTCATTTGGTACCGGTGGAACTACAACGTTCGGGGCGTCGGCGGCCAGCAGCCCATTCGGACAGGCTACTAATACCGCCAGCCCCTTCGGTGGTGCTTCCAGCTCCACTCCAGCAACCTTTGGACAAGCGAATCAGACCCAAGCTAACGCTTCATTTGGTGGGGGTAATACTTCCGCATTTGGTCAAGCAGCATCCCCAGCAGGGTCTAGTTTCAGTTTCGCCGCGGCTGCTGGAGGCTCCGGCAACAATTCCTTCGGTGCCGGTGCTAACAAACCACCAGCCTTTGGACAAGCAAATAACAACAGCAATGGTACTTTCTCCTTCGGCCAGAACCAGCCACAGCAGCAACAGCCGGCTAATACTGGAGGGTTTAGCTTTGGTGGAGCAACCAATAACAATGCACCGGGCGCTGGCACACCGTTTGGAGGTGGTTTCCAGAGTCCTCAGCCCAGTTTAAACTTGGGAGCTGCAGCCGCAGCTTCACCAGCACAGCAACCAGCCGCTGCACCGGGCGTGTTCCAGTTTGGTCAACCCCAGGCACAACCAGGTCAGGGTAGGTTTCAGAAATAATTACCGGATGATCCCATTTCAAAGTTGCGGAACGTATGAAGGTTTAATCATTTTTGTCCCTGTATTTTTTAGGCGGATTCAATTTTGGGGCACAGGCGCAAGCTCAACCAGTCTCTCCCTTCGGAGCACAGCAACAGCAGCAGCAACAACAACAGCAACAACAAATGTTCAGTCTCGGAGCATCCTCCTCTTCAACCACTGCGAGGAGGAGGGACCACCGGGGTCGTCGTTATAGGTAGAACATCACACTGAATACGAAGGTAATCCAAGTGGATCCAGTTTACAGTGAGAAGAAATGAAGAGCACCATCGTGTCGGTCGGAAAAGCAGAAAATCTCCAGCTAGAAATTCGTGGTAAATATGTGTGACATGCGGGGGAGAGAGTATGAGTTGTAATCAATTTTACCGTTTGTAATCATCTCCACACCTTATAGTACCAGTAACAATTATTAGCGTTTACAATTATTATTTATTTCCAATTTTATCCTTTACTGTGAAAGCGCTGCTACTACAATGGAAGTTCGTAAACACTGGCCTTAACAACAACCTTTTCTCTCAAATAGTTTTAAAAGGAGCTCACGTATATTAGTACACATGTTAAAGAACATGTAAGCGCAACGTTTCGCTCGCAATTTATCGCTGCCAATATTTTAAAAACGTGTTAATGCTGTGATCTCGAGCTTCCACTGAAGTACTGAAACGTGTTGGAACACGTCAATTACTATCAATATATATCAATACAAAAATATATGTACTACTCCTATGTTTTAATTAAGAAGTTTTTAAAGGTGATTCTGAGAGAATCGTGTGTGTGTGTGTGTGTGTGCGTGTGCGTGTGCCATTCTGTTTCTGTGTGTTATTTGGGTGGATGTGTGTATGTTTGCGTGTGTGGTTGGGGGTATGGGTGGGTGTATGTATGGAGTGTCTCTGCTTATGTGTGTGTGTGTTGATGGAAGGGACGTCAGGGGACCGGATCATTTGATTGCAGTGCATTTATCAAGGTAAAGGTATCCTATTCCTCGTGCAAGGAACATAACTACATGAGAATTATGTTCAGTCGTCCCAGCTAAAATGAGATTTGTCACTAAACGCGCGGTCAAGTGCGTCCCAAATATTTTTTCACCAAGTCCATTTGTACACAGTTGAACTGTTCACGTGGTGGGGTGTCATTTGAAAGAGCAGTAAGGAATACGATAGCTCACTGCCAATGTAGCTTCTAATAATAATAATAATAATGAATATAATGATGATAATAACAATAATAATAATGTAGCGTCCGAAAATGTTATGAATCCTTGTGAGTTATGTAAGGGTATGTTCCTCTATTGTACAGACGGGAGTTGTCCAGTCCCCCTTAATTTATTCACCGTGTGATAATAATAGTACGAAATGTCGCATTTTTTAGCCTACGATACGCTCTCCCCCCAATCGTATCTCCCAACTGGACAATACAGGAACAAATCCACTCACTCACTCTCAGCTTGTCTATCTCTGTAGATAGGAGAGACTTTGGTCAGAAGGAAGCCATTCTTATTGTTATGTGCAACCTTGACCGATACAAATAAATTCCTTGGCTGTTGAAAATCCCTTCGTAATGATCAGTTGCATTTATCCGTTCTCAGCTACATCCTCACTCGCATATGTGAAGTCCCAACTGACATTATCATTCACATATAGGTATTCCCGTCGACAGATCGACATGATGATTCACACAGTATGGGCATCCCCACTTACATGAGTATTTCCATTAGTTGTCCACATCTACATCATCATTCACATGCAGGCATTCCATTTCGTAGATCCTCATCCTCATATGCATTCTCCCATGCATCATCATCATTTACATCTTTCCCGCCGCCCTTCACCATCCACTATGACTGCCGAAAGTAAGGACTAAACTTTTTTTACGCCCTCCATCGTCAGTTGTTGAAGAGAAAAAGGAGCTGATCGAGCCCCTGCTTTAAATCCTCATTAATTTTCCCACGCGTTGACGAGGGCTTCGGGTGGCAGCCGTGGGCTAATACTGCCACCACATGGTACACATAACGACAACAACGACAACGGAAACCGTAAACCACAGAGCATCTTACGAGTCCCGCTGGGATCCGGTATCATCTTTATGTACCCCTCCTCCTACTCATTCGAACAACCAACCCCCCATCTGTCGCCTTACCCTCCCAGCCTTCATCCCGCCACATATTGTATCTCTCTCTCTCTCTCTATCCTACGACTACTACGGAGATTATGACCTGAATAACTGAGTCAGAACGGAGTTTTTTTACGCCCTTTTTAGCACCCAAATCCCTGCCTCAATGTTTATACGGCCGAAGAGTACAGATACTTTTAGGCTGATTACATGAGGCTGTGGGCTGCCCTACCCCACCACGCAGCCCGTCTCACTCTCATAATTTTTCCGCTCTAGGATTTTCCTATCCTCCCACAGGAGGATCCGAGTGTAATCCCGCGTTTTCCTTGTAACCAACGATTTACCCCATTTTTGGCCAGATTGGACCACCCCATTAATTTGAACCCCTGGCGCCTGTAGTATATATCCTGGATCGGATTGAGCCGTCAGTTTGAACTGCACCCTGTGGTAGCTAGGCGACGGGGCCGGTATATAGTAAAACCCTGTGGTAAACGACTCGGAGTGGCGGTTATTTCTAATTAAAATCATGACTCTCCCGCTCTCTCCCCACTTCCCCAAGGCTCGTACCTTCCCCTATCATACTGTTGCCCCGGATCTTACGCAACCGCTTGGTCTCTTTAAAGGTCAGCCGCTACCGCACTTTTCTCGCTCCACTTTGAGTCCCTCCGGACTTAAGATTTCACTACATTCTACCACTTCTACTACTGCCACTATGGAAAGTTACTCATTAAATTCCAATACTGTGGAACAAGATGGGGGACTGGGTAATGGCATTAGCTTGGTAATAATGGGATCCGCAGAGTCCTAGGCCAGATCCCTCCT
>WJFA01002656.1:0-15149 GCA_009870155.1 Pseudobourletiella spinata | reverse complement strand
TATTGTTTCGCTATTGTTAAATATTACATCGACGCGACTGCGCTGCTCATCGGTTCTTCAATCCATTCAATTATTTCCACAAGTTATTGAGTGCCTGCAGATACAGGATAGAGGACTTCTTCAATTTCTCTGTATTCACAGTTTGAATATGCCATTGAGATGTGGACAAAAGCCTAGAATTAACGGGTGTGATTAGCACGTGAATTAGGGGATGAACTGAGGAATGAAAAGCAATTTATGGTTATATTCACCTCCAGTTTTTTCATTTTACGTGCCAGCTCGACAATACGCTGAGTACCGTTGACATTGGTATTGATGGATTCCTTCAGAGTCTCGTTGAATCTCATGGTTGCCGCGGAGTGGATAATGATCCCCACGTTATCACACAAAGTCTTCTCGTCTTCCAAGCTTAGTCCTAGGCCTGGAATAGAAATGTCCCCCGCGATGGGAATGATTTTGGACAGTACTTCAGCATTGTCAATAATTGAAAATTATTGTATAATTTCAAGATAAACTTACAGAACTTGAGATCAGTTCTGTCGTCGCCTAAGCTGATGAAATGTATCCAGGAGTGCGCCGGACCGGCGCTGTCCAATGAATTTGTTTTGTGCTTTATGTAATGTGGTAGATGAAGAGGGAGGGGCTCACATTATAGTATTGAATTTGGTTACGTTTTCGTTACGATACAGTGGGGAAATGGACTTTGATCCCACGCTTGGTAATGACGCTAAGTTGTATGACGTAAGAATGTTTTGTCCAATCACTAACGAGCGTCCTGTGTGATAGCAAAATCATTTGGCTCTCGCAAGATCATAGCACAAAATTTCGCTCACAATTCATTATAGTGTTTAAGCTTTCTGCGGGATAAAAGGAGAAGGCTGTTACCTCACAATAAGACACTGTAATCTGCACGCTAGAAACTATATTCCGACCCGGCCAAGGAATTGCCAACTGTATTAAATAGTTGCGGTCTTAAGAGTACAGCTTGTTAAGCTTATAGACCATTAGGGCGGAAAATTTATGACCGCATTAAAGAGTGACGTATTAGAGGGGGCCGATGAACAAGGTTCTACTGCAATACTTCAGGGAGCGTTCATATGTTACGTAAACACTTTCCGGAATTCCGGACCCACCCACCCCCTGTACAAACAGTTTATATGTTAATCTTTAACATGGGCGTAAATGGGAACGTAAAAATTTCCACTACCCACCCACCCATCTTCATGCTTACGTATTATGTGAATGCTTCCTTAATGAGACAACGCTATTGTCATGCGGATTGCTGCGAATACACGGGCTCACCTCTGTTCCCTAAATAATCGCTCGCTTCGTGGCGTATAGCAGAACGTGGCTCCTCTTTATGGATGTCGTAATCTCGAGAACCGCTCCGTTGATTGCTGTTTCTTGATTATCCAGTTCTACAAAATTAGCAAATAAAGAAATCAGACTTAAGCAAAAGCTATTATTCACACAGAACATACTACAGATGTCCAGTCACGGTTCCAACATCGTAACCATCTCCCACTACCGTGTCATTGCGTCATGTAATAATTTTGTTCCCAAACGCTTCACCTAAATATTGCTTTCAGCCTAAACGTAAATAGAAGTTTGATCAGTTGAACCTCATTATTCCGGTCCTCTCAGGACCGGGAATATTTGGCCGTATTAAAGGGGCCGGGTATACGAGGTTATAATATATTTTTTGTACTGGCTTTATCCACAATAAATATTCATTACGCTGCACTGGTTCTACCTTGCCTTGTGAGTATTAAGACTAGACAGGATGACAGAGTACGAAGTCTGACAATTCCCTTGCCTTCTCCAACATCAGACATTACCATAGAGCTGATAGGACGTCATTCTTGCTTCACCGAGCAAATTTCTCTCAGTCAGCTCCAGCGTCTTCTATCAGCCGTACAGCGGATAGAGCCAGACCTTTTGCTCTCTCGCCCGGGTCCATGGGTCACCCAACCAAGTTTGAATGAGCTGGGTCGTTGCTAAACTTAATGGGAGGATCAGTCTAGTGTCCACAACGGATCGACTCGGGATTAATAGCATATGTAACTCTTGAACCAACATCGAAATTTCACCCAAATATGATCTCGGAAAATAAACACATGATTTCCCTAAGCGTGCTAAAAACCCAGTTTTTTATTTTTGTAAGCGAAGAAAGACTATTTAGAAATCACTTTTACTCTCGTCTCATCATCAATTTTGCATAGAAAACATATTTTCGCGGCTTTTTCGGATTTTTCCAAAAGTTTTTTTGCCAAAGTTCAAAGTTTATACGGCTGGCATCTTGTGCAGCTGATTATCATATAGATTTTTTACATACATGCAGTGAGGTAAGGGTCACATGTACTAGTAATCCTGAGGCGATCCTTTGAGGACATTAGACTGACCTTCGTATTTAGCCCACAAAGTTAGAAGTAGTCTTGCTAGACCCTGACCACATAGACCGTTTTCACGTGAATCATTCACGCAGTGTCAACCAAGAACTATGATAGGCCAGATCTATTGAAAAATAACCTATTTTGTATCAAGGATCATATGCGTATCGTTTGAGGTCATTAAAACTCCTTCCCTAAGGTTGCCGAGCGATTTGAAATTAACGTTTCCACCGTGAGAGGTCGGTGATCTCTCGTTTGGTCTTATGGGGATGAGAGGGTGTAGACATGTGAGAATTTCAAGTGAAAGCCGTTTGAATGAAAATGTATTTCCTGCTTAAGCTGTTAATTAGGCTCCTTAGGTTAATTAGGTTAATTATGACACAAAATTAGTGGATATTACCCACGCAAAGTGTTGATGACGTGGTAAAGGATTTTTTGCAACACACGCAACCAATTCAGTGGTGGAGCATGTTTTAGGAGCATGTAATGGTGCTATTTTATTGGTAATGGCGGAAAAGCTGGACACACTGCGCACTTACCAGTGTGTGCAAACGGAACGATTTTATACGTTGGCTAATAACTGTATATCTGGATGATTCGTTCCTGGTAGTGATACGGTAGTAGGTTCCTGCAGTTTATTCTGTATTTTTCAACAACAGTATTTGGTGCATATCTTTCGGTATTATCGGATAATACCGTTATTATTCAACGTTTTACACAACTGCGTGGAAAAATCCAAAACTACGCATTTCAAAGGGCAAACCAACAATAGGAAACAATTCATCACAAGGTTTTAACCAGCTCCTGTCCATTTACTCGTAGAAAAAGAACTGCATCCACAATTTCTGCCTCCATTCGATTGCATTTTTCAGCCATAATTACAACTGTTGCCCAACACAGGTGTTCATCACTCACTTCCAGTGTGGGGAATAATATTGGTTGATGGGATGATGATACGATAATATCGAATAAATGACTATCACAATAATAACATTATCGTGTACGCTCCAAAATCAAAATCATTATGATTATCAATATCGAATTTACACATTATTGACTACTATCGTTATCAAGTAATGGCTGACATCGATAATCAATTCGATAATTTCAAAATTTACGCGTTGTCACAAATTTTTGAACTAGCCATTGAGATTTGAGCCGCTGGATGCAACTTGATGAGACTGGCTACGATGTTGTCTACGCCACCTCATAGCTTACGCGATGAAATCGCAACGCACATTCGCCATAGTTTACGCTCCGAATTCTCAAACTTTGTGACGTACTGAGTAACAATATTGGTAAAAAGTTCAAAAAATGAAGGAAATAGTATGCTCATTATAGTTACCCGGATACTGATACGGTATCAGAAATCCTTTGATACTGATACTGATACCGAAACCTCAAAACTTGGTATCAAAATGTTTGATGCTGAAACTGATACCCAGTACCCACCCAAGTTTCAATATCAGTACCACGTCGAGGTTTCAAGTGGTGGCGAACCCCATGGAGGTATCAGTTTCGGGTAACTATGGTGCTCATGCTTTCAATTAATATTAATTTATGTAATTTTGGTCTAATTTGTAATGGAAATTCTGTTTCTAAGTAGAGTTAATAGTAAATGCAGAAATTATCGTTTCGATTCGATATTACTGAATAATGAGACAATTATCGTTTGGAATATCGTTATCGCATCAGCAAGAATACGATTGGTATTATTGTTGTTGTTATCACCTATTCATTATTGTTTTCATTATCGTTATCGTAATAAATTATTGTATTCCCCAACACTGCTCACCACCATCTGGTGCGGGAGTTATGAGCAGAAAAGACCACCGTTAACGATAATGTTAAAATAAAACGTTTTCTACCACGTGGGGTAACTCCAGAAACAGCTGTCGAATTTGAGCGAGCTTGGTACCAAACAAATATTCAAAGCCTCAGCTACCGATTGCAATCACATTCATGGTACTACATTGAGGCGTTTAAGCATGAGAGGAAATTTAAACTTGACACATAATTTTGGGATACCCTGTACAATGCTGGCGCAATTTTCGACAGGCTGACGACGACCAAGCGCCTCCAATCCCTGTACGGCGTCCTTGGGCTTCGCAGGACGTAGCTTTTCAAAGCTGATTTGCCTGTCGATGGAAATGTTGATCAAGATGACGAAGAGAATCTTGTGCTCGATTTACCTGCCGAGGATGCTGCAGATGATAATGCTGTTGCTCCTGCTGCTGGTGATGAGGATGATGATAATGAGGCTCCAAATTCAGTGAACGTAGAAGATCCCATTCCTTCCCCTGTTAACATCCTTTAAGAAAGGGTGGAAGATTTCCAGCCTCGACGAGGCAGACGAGCCGCTGCTATTTCTGCCAAGAGAACCACTGCAATGTATTGACGGAACCTTGATTAATGTGCTGAGGATTTAGCAATAGTTTGCGGACCACTAGTTCTCGCTAGTTTGTAACTTTTGATTTGTAAATGTAGTAGTAGTAGTTGTAAGGGTAATTTCATAGCAATCCGGAAGGGTTTGTGCACCAAGATGCTCAATTTTCGATTTCCTCGCAGTGTATGATCCTATCACCGAGTACTTGATATTTCGCGCAATGATTGAGATGTCGGTCCCTTTTGGCGGGAAATACGAAATATTTTAAGGGCCTACGGCGAAAAGCGCATAACTCCAGAACCCGTTGGGCGGTTTGTGTCAGGTTTGCTTCAAAAGATAGAGAATTAAATTCTCTAGAAACATTCTTCTCAGTTTTTTGATATCTTGCATAGATTTCTTAAAATTTCAACCCAAAGATTGAAAAAGTTCAAAATGAAATACAAGTTTATCAAAACTTTTGAAATTGTTCAAGTTCTTTTCAAATTTTTGACATAAGCATGTGAGTTACCCCAAAAATCTAGCAGGGTTTTCTAGACAATTTAATTCACTATCTTCTGAAGCAAACGTGACTCGAATCGGTCAACGCGTCCGTGAGTTATGCACTTTTTGCTGCGTTACCATAAATGTGTGAAATACGAACGCTTCAGTAGTGCCTCGGCGTAATTGTACAAAAGCGGGCCTACCAGCCTAATTATTTTGAATCATTAAAATGATGGACGTAAATCCTGAGCCAGTAGATCACAACCCCACGCATGAAAAATCTGACGCTACTTAGCCTTTCAGTAATCCCTAAGAAATTCTAGGGATTATCTGAGGAGGACGCCCAAGAGTACACCGTTAGTTTTGAGTTAGCGGCCCGCTGTAATTACTGGACTAAGGAAACTAAGACGAGGCAGCTTCCAAATTACCTCTTAGGTACCGTGGGTAAATGGTACAAAACTTATGAGCATCAAAGAAGGAGGGAAGGTGATTTAGATGAAGAGGAGACTGCAGATACCTTGGGATGAAATAAATTATAATCATAATATAATCCCTTTGGGATATAAGTTGATGATTCCACCAATGAGGTGATGGGGCGACTCCGCCGCATTGTAAACAAGCGGGCCTGCCAGCCCAACTCGAGACAGCGTGTATCTCATTCCCATACTATTAAGTTTCCATCTGCATAGAATGGCGAGGAGTAGAAACCAAGGAATAAAACCGAATAAAACGCCTTTTAAAAATATCTTAAAATGAAACCAGGAGACTTGTAGCCCACGGTCACATTCTTTCAGCATCCGGAACCTAACATAGGCTCCAGATTTTTGCCCCATTCGTAACAATCGTTTTGACTACAGCACTTCAATTTTAACCCGTAAAGAACTTCCAAGTACAGCAGCATCGATCCGAAAGACACAAGACAGCGGTTGAATTAAATCGTGTGTCGAAAGTATCTCAGCCAACCTTGGAGTAAACAATAAAACGCTCGGACAATTTCAAAAAGGACCTCATGAAGCGCTATTGGGGACAAACATTCCACCTTGGAAGTTGACTAATCCCAAGTTGAAGTCCTTCTTAGAGAAGTATATGCACCGTCCTTTTCCAGATGAGTCAACACTTAGGAAGTTGCATGCGCCAGAAATCTATCAAGATGTGAGATTTCGCAACAAAGTATACAAATATGTCCCACTATGCTTTTGCTAGTCACAATGTTCTGTCATGTCACAATGGTTCAAAATATACGCAATGCGTTGGAAACTCAGCCTTTCTGGATCAGCATCGATGAGTCTACTGATGTCGAAGGTAGGTTTATGGGATCAGTCATAATAGACCCTTTAAGCCTAGAAGTTCGGGCAAAATAATATCTCGTGTTATGCAAACCTCTGGCTGAAATAAGCGGCACGACTATTGTGCACTTAATCCTGGATACTTTTATTCCAGGTGTTAGAAAAATCTTGGCTACAACATAGTAGTCAACTCAATAGCTAGCTAAACCTTAATTTTAATTGCAACATATTTTCAGCGCTCCTGTGGCAGTGTGCCACTTAAAACGATATTTGTTCTCGTTTTTATCTTCTGGTTACTGACAAGGCGGCGTATATGATAAAATCCGGGAAAACTTTGAACATGCTGTATCCAAATCTACTTCACGTTACGTGCATTCTTCACGGATTGCACAATCTAGCGGATGAAGTCAGAGGTAACTACCCCATGCTAAATGAGATGATTGGTGCGATAAAGGAAGTCTTTCGGAAATCTCCAAATCGGGTTCGGAAGTATAAGAAGCTTTTTCCAAATGTAAATCTTCCTCCAGAGCCAATTCTCACGCGCTAAAGGACCTGGTTAACTGCTGTCAGTTTTTACGCAGAAAGCTACAAGAAAGTAAAGCAAGTAGAGGATGGCCTTAAAGCAGATTCGCAGCAAGTTGCTCGTGCCAAAATTTTATTGACGCTGAAAGGACTTTCGACGGAGTTGCGTATACTTCTGCTAACTTTGTATGTATCTCCAATATGATACTTCAACTCCAGAATCCAGCAGCTTCTACACCAGATATTGTTTCTAAGATATCTGAACTGGAGCTCAAACTGGCGGTGTTGAAAGGTACGCAAATTAAGGGCAAGTGAAAATTCAGGCCACTAATCCAGATATAATGGAATAAAAACAATGGCGGGTGTGGTAGAAGGTGAACCAGATTTTGTTTTACCGGAAAACATACACTGAAAAAATACACAAAATGTCATAAATAATGTTAGTTGTTGTCGATTCTGTTGTCATTAACTGACGTTAATGTATTAAATGACGGGTGAGTCTTCAATATTTTAGATAGACGATGTAAGCCGGTCATTACTGATTCGGTACTTCTTGATTCTTTATGGGGGCTTCAAGTAGCTGCTCAGAGCACCAGGTGGGGGCAAGGGATGTTAGCGTCTCTGACTTGAGCCAATTCGCTGGAACTTTGCATGTACTATTGTCCTCCTCTATGAACTTCACGATGGTATTCTATTAATTTTGTGTATGAATGACTAGAAAAAGGTGAAAAGAATTTTTGATGCCATTTATTCGCAAAATCCTCAATATTTGTGAATCACAGTTGATTGAGTACATTGGTGCACACATTGATGCTATTTATCGAAAGGAAGACACTAACCGATGTCAATGCGTAATCTTTCAATTCCCGACGATCCAATTTAATGCTCACCTTGAATGATGGTTCTGAACCTGCCATTGTAGGGACGGACGAGCGCTCTACCAAAAAAGGCAATCCGATTTTAATGGCCCCCCAAAAAACATTGCACTGAATGCATGGGTAAAATCCAAATTGATCTTTCGTACGCGATATAAACGATCTAACTGGTTAATCACGCACAATTGATGGTACTGCAGTGTTGCAAATTCTTTTCTAAATTTGGAAACGAACGAGCTGCAAGAACGAGTTCATCAACGGCTCTTCGTAGACATTCGGAAGAACTTGACGGTTTATTACTGTCATGTAGATACCACTGTAATGATTGGTCTCCAATGGCACTAACAAAAATGGGCCAAAACTGAGAGTAACTACTGTTTGATTATTGCATATCATCTGTGGACACTTGCAGGCTGGCTGCATTGATTTGTGGATTTCGTTGGACTATACTAGCCACTTGGTTCGTTACAAAATTTTAGTATCGTTAAGGTGGCACATCGGCAGAAGGGCAGACTAGATGTGTCTTTATTGTCGTCCTTGAGCCTCTGGAAAGGTCACCAAAGCAGCCGTGTCTTCTCAATTTTTCAGAATGTAATTAACTGCTGCCTTACAAGAACGTGCTTATTATTGCATATTATGTGTAGTGCTTCTTTCAAATCGGACGAATCACCCCTGCACTTACTTACTTCTGGCCAGCTACACAAATTATGGTGGTGTCTTCTGTGTCTGTTCTTAAAATTAAGGCGATCTGACTGAAGTAAACATGCACGGGTAGGCAATTATTTTAGTATCAAAAGAGCAGGGAATCTGAATTTTCCGTAAAAAGAAGACAAGAAAGTCCAGCTCTCGCGAAGGAATTTTAGGAATTCATTAGGAATGAAGTCTAGGACTGTCGCTTTCCCTGGCTTTTCACATTTGATTGCATCTAGGACTTCCTGTCTCGTGTTATACTTGTCTAAGTCGCATGCTGAATGATCTTCCTTGATAGGAAGAGTGAGTAACTCTGGTAGTGGCATTAAATTTGAGTAAAAAAACCCACTTCTCCTTTTTTATTTTACATTGGGCTGAAGTATTCGAATGAAAGGATTTAATTATTTTCCAGAATCGGGAGCTATCTCTGGCCTTGCAGAGTTATTTCCCAGGTTTTAGACTCAACCACCGACTGCGATAATTGTAGTAATGGTGAAAGCATATCATGGTATCACATCATATTCCTCTGCCCCAGATTTTGCGACCCCTGCTCCAAGTTTCTCAAAGATTTCTCAGGTACTAATATTATTAGAAACCCTCACATAGACTTCATCAACGGTATTCACGACTTTTTTCTAGCATATCTTGTAACAATGTCTAAATAGTTATCAAGTTCTAGCGTCCCACCCTCAAACTAGTTCACTAGTACAAGATATTATCAGCACCAGGTCTCCGTAATTTCCGAACCCGTGGGACGCACTACATTTGTCGCGTTACATTGTCTTAACTTTTAGTCAGAACAGGCAGAATTTTCCAACTATTTTGAGATAAAATTTAAAGTTTATGTATCAGTGGCGTTAGATTTAGTGACACGTGCTCAGTAATTATACGGGGTGTCCCATAATGATTTGTCTCATTTGTTTTCGCTCTAGAGCCTAAACGGCCCAACGTAAATCAATGATCATGTTCAGGCCTGGTGCATCACTTTTTGCTGCCCCTGAACTCCTAAATCGACGCCATGAGATGAGAAACATCGGCAGCTAAAGATTGCGCGGAGCCGGAGCATGCCAGGAGACTAGATTATGGTATAAAATTTATGATATCCTCTATTTGGTGAGCACCCGAATACCCTTCACCACTGTACCAAACCATCTCCTGAGCTCCTTTTCCGGCCAAACTATTTAGGATGTGGATAGAAGGGCGACAGTATTCCTTGGAAGACACCATGTGGACGTTGCCTAACCATCATAGGTGTGCCCCACGAACTCAACCCGCAGCTCGCCCGCGGCCCACCCGCGCCCACTGGGTTTGGGCTGGGCTGGGCCACGAATAAATTCGACGGGCTGTGGGCCCCATCTCGAAATTTAAAATAGCTGCGGGCGGGTTGGGTAACCCATTGATCTCTTCGGGCGGTCTCAAAAGCCCACAAAAGCCCATGAGCGAGAAACTGCACATTTTTAAAACATGCAAAGCGCAGGAATGCATGTTGAAATGGACTGCAATATGACGAACACACATTGTCACATCTCTCATGCTGATAACTAAGTACACATGACAGAGCATAAGGCTCAGTATTCTCGATTGGTCCGGTACGGACTGCACTTTGCGGGTCTTCAATTATTCGAACAGACTTAATGTTTTGGCCTCTTAAATTAGACGATTGAAGAAATTATTTGTGTATGAATTGCAATTTTTCGTTCAAGGATATGACAATACAGAGATTTCAACGGCTTCCTGTATATTGCAAATGTTTACGAACATGTATTTTTTGACATGAAACCCGTGGGGGCCAGCGGGCCCCCATGGGCTGGGCTTTCATATTTTATCACAATTGCGGGCGGGTTTGGGTCCCCATCGAAGTTTCACGGGCGGGCTAGGGGCCCCAAAATTTTTTAATTCAAGACGCGGGCTGGCTGGGCTTTTGGATTGGCTCGTTGGGCACACCTTTGCTAACCATCTCTGCAGCTTTCACTTTTCTACACCAGACAATTACGGATAATTGTGACCCAAACTTTATGGTACCAAATATTGGTGACACTGACTGATTCAGTTTATTATCAGCACAAGGTCTGCCACAAGAAAATCGTCTGTGAAACTCGGTTCGGTGCACATAGGATAGTTTGGTCACGGATGTCCTTTGGAACGATGCCATTTTGGGCTACCAACCACAGCATTAGGGTGAGGCTTGCACTGAGGTTGAATTTTGTGCTTGGTGCACTCGGGATTGTTTGGTGGTGACGCATGGTACCAAACACAATCTTAAATCCTCAGCTTTCACATGATACCAAGATCATTGATCTATGTTGAGTCGTTTAGACTCACCAAAACAAATGTGACCTATCGTTAAGGGACACCCTCTACGAGTATGTTTTGAGTCTCCCCAGTAAATAGGAACGCCCCTTGTGGGAGTTTATTTAGGGGTTTGGACTTTCAATATCGAGCTCCCGATTCGACCAAGCTAGGTGTGATGCAGCTTCAAGAATTGTATTATCCAAATACAAAGTGGTAACACGAAATATGAAAAGGAATTGGAAGACTTTAGAACGAATTATGAACTTTTGAAATGATCTATTACGTGCAGCGCTCTGGAACTCTTAAGCGCCCGTCTTATCAAGTCTGTGTTGTTCCGGTGTTTTCAGCGCAGAGCAAGAGAGAAAACATATTAATTGCATCAATGAGCACCAACAATTATACGGCCCAACTTTCCCCAATACTGTAGGGAGAAGGTCTGGAAGCGCATTGGGATAGCATGGTGGAATGCCACGGCCAAAAATTCGATCCAAAAATATTAAATGTCATGTCAAAAAAAGTTGGAAAATCCTGGCAGTTGTGACTAAAAGTTGTCGTAGCTTCAAAACTTGTCCTCTTAACAGACCAAAATTTTACCAGACAATCAGGATGAGCTGCAGTATTTGCTGACAAAGTTTGGCCAAATGCAACGCCTCTGATCCAAAGATATTAAATGGCATGTCAAAAAAAGTTGGAAAATCCTGGCCGTTGTGACCAGGCTTCGCCCAGTGCATGGGGAGCAGACGTGAGGCCTAAGTACCTTTTTTGGGGCCAAGCCTGCCCAAGCCCAACCCAACTACTTTTCTAGGCTGCCCAAGCCCAATTGATTTTTTAAAATTTGAGCCCAATCCCATCGATTGCTGCCCATGGGCGCCCATTGGGCCCAGCTGTATGTAGCTATGAGACAGATAACAGCTTTCTTGTACGCTTTGGGGCCGTCCATACATATCCATATTATTTTTCGGGATTTTTGACCCCCCGTACCCCTTAAAGGTGCAGTGATCTACTAGACCCCCCCGTATCCCTTAAAGGTGCAGTGATCTAGAAGACCCCTCCCGTACCCTATAACGATATCCTGTGTGTGCACAAGCAACCATCGAGTTTGCACACCTCTGACGGTAAGAAATTTCGATGGGGAATGGCACGATACAGCGTTCATTTAAAAAACACTGTATATTAATATATTCACTGAACCCACCCCCTCCCCTACGGATATCAAACGGTATCATTTTCGACCCCCCCCTACCACCAAGTTGGGGGCCCCAACATGCTATCGATATTTACGGTTGTTCGGACATTGCAAACCAATCAATCTCAAGCAACGTCACACGGCAGGCCACGTGGATTTTGCAATAAATTACATAAATAACGTTCTACTGACACCTCATGTCTGGAATGTACACTTCTGCCGCTTTATCCTTGCTGGTCGAACCCAACTGGGCTTCCATGGCCCATCTGATGCCCGCCCAAGTTATCAAAAATTGATGCCCATGCCCGCCCAAATATATTCAGAGAGATGCCCAAGACCACATGAAGCCATGCTGGGCTTCGGCTTGGCTCATGCCCATCATGGGGTTGCTCATTGGGCCTCCAGTCTGATGGAGAGCATACTTACTGAACATTTTGGCAGCGTAGGACTGCGTATGAATTTTCTGCCCAGCCAATGGGATGGCTATTCCCAGAAGCCATTAAACTTCACGACGGCCTCGAGTCGGTAACTGACCGTCGACGAGCTCACACGTGCGTGCAATGCTCCTGCTAGCGTTAGTTTTCGGACAAAGCACAACCTTCAAGGTTATTTAGGATTTTTCCGAAGTGCTTCGGATTGAGACTTTTGCATAGTTGTGATGAGTTTCGCATTCAGCTGATCTGGGTATTTTAATTGGAAAATTGGAATTTATCAATTTGTGTGGTGAAAAAGTGATTATAGTAGTCCCTACCCCCCTGACCTTGAGTATCTAGTCGTTCATGTTTATTTCCGCATTTGAAGCGTGCGTTGCCGAGGCCGGACTGACGACGCACACCGAGCTATCGAAGATACTGGGATACCGTACAAACACAAATTTATTTTGTAACCTTTACAATGTATCCAATTTCTAGCATTGCCCCTAAATGGAAAGAATGTGGGGTAAAATAAGTCATATCTTAGCGTAAAATTTAGAAAATAAAATACAACAAATTAACTTTTCTAAATCCAAAAGCTGTTGTTAAGTAAAAACAATAGACTTGACAAAAGTTGCTTGAATTCCAAAATCCCGTTAGCTATTTCAGCCTCTTAATATGATCCGCCTCCAAGCAAAAGAATCGCAATTGTAACCGTAATCCCAAGTATTGCAATTATTGGAACTCTCTCCATCCATTTTAGCCTGTAGAACGTAGAAATACGCATTGACAGTACACGTTAAATTTAATGAATTTACAGTGTGTCCCATGATGGATGATGTGTCACATTAATTTTTCCTCTGTGACCCGAACGCCTCTGCACAGAGCAGTGAATATGGCTGCAATCGAAAGCTGAGGCTTTGGGTACTTGTTTGGTATCTGGCTCGCTCAAACTCTACAGCCGGTTCCGAAGCTACAGCACGTAGTAAAAACAACATGCTATTATAACATTTTCGTAATTGGTGACCATTCCTACGTATAACGCCTACACCAGAGGGCGCAGAGGCATACGCATTAGCGTATTTGATTGTTCTTTTGCTGCCGCTCCGTTCTGTTTGCACCACTTTTGGGGCTTCCTGCCCCAACCTAACATCTTGAAGGGTTGTCTTCGGAGCACGGAAAAAGAGAATGCTAATTTTTCTTGTGGGGTATCCATTCTTAAGGATTTTAATACACCCAAGGGTTCCTTACCCATTGAATTTTTTATAAATAATGTCACTTGCAACTTGGAAGTGACATTATTGTGCAAGTTGCAACAAAATCACGAAAAAATCTTCCGATTTCACTTGAAGGCTAGTAAAATCAATGGGCAAATGCATCTTCTCTACTAAAAGCCTCAGCTTTCAAGACCACATTCATTTTCATACGTGAAACCGTTGGGCCACAACAGAAAAATAATTGTGATATGTCAAGTTGGAACACCCTGTACATTTAAAGTCTATTGAGAGCTATTTTGATGAATCATAGCTATTAGGAGCTAGTTTGTAGCTCTATACTCACCACAGCATACGACTTGCTGTGTCAGATTCTTTGGAGTCACAATCCTTGGCAACGAACTGCTTCAACCCGAGCCACATATTTTCAAAGTATGGGTCCCATTCGATTCTCCACAAATCAAGGTTAAACTCTGCTTTGTCCACGGGCGACATAGTTTCGTGCAAGTGAAGGAGATTATCTGATACGAACTTCAATTCGCGAATCGTGACGTTCTCAAAAATTCTGCTCAATTTCCGGATCTTTGCATATGTCTTTACGCATCTGAAAAACAATTTATCAGGAATGCATGAGTTAATGCTACTAACCCGCACAATTGTTTTTACAACAATAAATGAACACGATCTTCCACAGGGAATGAACGGATAACTCGTATATATACAGGGTGTCCCAAAATGATATGTCACATTTGTTTTCACCCTGGTGCCCGAACGCCTCAACGCAGAACAATGTTGGTAGTCTCAATCGAAAGCTGAGGCTTTAAGTATTTGTTCGATACCATGGTGATTCAAATCGAACGACTAGTTCCCGCGTTATGTCATGTGGTAAAAACCACATGCTATTTTAACACTAGTGTAAACCTTTCCCGCCCGTAACTCCTGAACGGGACGGCGCAGAGTCATGCGCAATAGCGCGTTTGATAGGTCTTTAGATGCCCCTTCGATCCGTGCATATCGCTTTTGGTGTTACCTGAAGACCCAACCCAACGTCCCAGGGGCTTGACTTCAGAGCATGGAATGGGGTATGGTAACATGGGGTTCCCCCTAAATATTTCTATGCATCCAAGGGCTTACCCTTGGAGGTTTTTGAAAAAATGGAGCCTTATTACATCCTTGCAAAAATCCGTTAGATTTTAAATTCCTGAAAAAACTGAACATTTTCCAAAAAATGATTTTCAGTGGGGGGGAAATTAAGGTTTTGCAATTTGACTTCGGCCGCTTAATTTCACGCAAAATTGTACAGAATTTTGTGAGATTGGTTCTGTCAGATTCTGTTGTAAGATCTGTAAGATTAAAAACCTAGCAAAAGTCGTGAATATTTAACATAGCATTTAGCTTCGCGGCCGAAGTCAAAT
>WJFA01002655.1:0-15152 GCA_009870155.1 Pseudobourletiella spinata | reverse complement strand
GGCCCTATCCCTCTAATGTTAAAATACCCTGCTCAATTTTTGAGGGGTCATATCTTTAGTAATTGTTGAGCGATTTCGACGAGGCTAGTGTCAAACAAATTCCCAAAGACTCCTCTTTCAAATAAGTCCAAAATCATCATTCTACGTTGAATGGTTTCGAAGTTATTAAGGAAAAAAGTTGTACACATCATTCAGTATCACCCTGTATAAATCACAGGCCTGCATGAAGGTTTAATTCACTGGAACATCCCGTATGACTATGCGCCGCCTGGTTCAGGAACTGCAGGGTGTCCCATAATGATAGGTCACATGTGATTTTCTATTCTCAAATCCACCGGTACTTCAACGTAAGCAAAGTTGCCTCTCCAGCTCAGGTATGGAAAAACAAGTAGACGATAAATTTATTGGAGTAAATATAAAGCAAGCAGTGCAGTGTGACTGAGTATAACGTGTAGATATCTCATATAATGTAAGATTATTATTATACGTAATGAGTAATAAAATTTTCAAGTTATCCTATGTATACATGTATATATATATATGTACATTTATACATATGAGGACAATCCTATACATTTATATATATATATATACAACTAAAAGACTCGGGGAAATAGGAATAGGAATTACGGAGCTTCGTCAAACAAGTTATTACACACTATTTATATTTTGTGAAAACTCGCAATGATTAAGGCTGTATCTGAAATTGCCACATAATTACTATTATGATAATTATTGTTATTTCTATTATTATGATATTTATCATAACGTCGTCATATCCCAGCTCCATCTTTACTTCTTCCGCTCGGATGACTTGGAGCGGGAACGACTCCGTTTTCTTTTCTTGCTACTACTGCGGCTGCTGTCATTATTGGACTTGGAACTTGGATAACTTTTCCGCTCCCGAGATTTGGATTTGGATCTGGATTTAGATTTTTTACTCCGTCTCCGATTCTTCCTATCCCTAGATCTTGACCGCCTCGAGTGCTCCTCTAGCTTCTCACGAGATCCACCATGAGCTGAGGATGCTGAGCGGGAATTTCGCGACGACTTCCGCCGACTCTGTGAGCCCGAGCGGGATCGTTTCGATGCCTTCCGACGCTCACGGGATTTCGACCTGGATTTTTGACTCCGCTGTTCCTTCCTCTGCCTTGAAGTAGACCTGGACCGTTTGGACCTGGATTTTTTCCCCACAGATCTCGATCGAGATCTCTTCGTGCTCCTCCGATCCCGCTGCCACTTGGAATTCTTTGACTTTTTCCTCTCAACAGATCTGGACTCATCGGAGCCTTTCGAGTCCGAGTCCGACCTGGAGTAGGATCTTTGGGACCGCCGGCGCCGCCGCCGGCGGCGACGGCGGCGCTCGTCCGAGTCAGACCGTGCTTTTTTAGATGGTTTCCGCTCTCTACTCTGAGATCTAGATTTGGACTTTCGAGCAGCCCTTCCTCCTCTATTATCTCGGGATGATGATCGCGATTGCCGAGATGAGCTTGCCTTGTCACCGCCACCAGAGCTGGACCTAAAACTTTTTTTCTTTTTTTTCCCATCCCTTGATCGTGATCGAGAAGGACTCGGATCCCTTGAAGAAGTCGAGGATGATGACGATGATGATGATGACGTGGGTGAGTCTTTGATCTTCTCACGCTTTATCTCTACCGCCTGTCGCGGCTGTTGATGGTGATGTCGATGATAATGAACTCGGTCCATTTTTTCCTCAGCATTATCTCCGCTGTTATCCTTTCCTGGTGGGGAACTCGAAGGTGGCTCTGAAAAAAGTGAAGCTTAGCAAGCATAATTCTCTCAGTATATCCCCCCACACACTCATACACACATACAACCACACGCATTCTCACACACACAAACTGGCACACACACACTCAAATCCACCAAGTTATTCGGTATGAACAACACTCACTGTGGGGAAAGCCCCCACACGGCCATGTTCAAACATGTTATTTTAAGTGAAGTATATGATTTGCCAACTTGCTCTTTGGCAATAAGTCATACACATGGTAATAAATTATCATGGTTACTAATAATAATAACACAGACTTTTGAAATCAACTACAAAAGGGATCCATCCAAAACGTCGGGAGTTGAGGATGTCAAATGTGTTGTTGAGAGTTTAAAGTTTAATTTTGTATCCACTGACTTAGTGCAGAACATGTGTTACCTTTCGTCTCAACTTTACTATTGTCACCTGTTGTGGTAACTTGTGAATTTTTACTCGGCGCCGCTTCAGCAACCGGGCTGCCAGATTTCCCGGCTCCAACGGCGCCCGCTCCGACGGCGGAGTCATGTCCAAGGGAACGCATGTTCTGAAGGTGTTCGAAATCCCGTTTTCGATTCTCAATTTCAATCTGGAAGCATACAAAAGTTTTTCAATAAATACCCTGTTTTAAGAAAACGAATTTATTTAGTTATGAGCACGAAAATTATTTATTATCTATTTTTTTTATTCAAATGCACTTGCGTACGTACCGTCAACTCTTCTTCCGTATCTTCGCTACGACTTCCTCCCCCACTGGCGGCTGAGTCGGAATCTGAATCCTCGTCATCCTCCTCCGAGTCCGATCCTCCATAGCTGGTTAGTCCTAGACATTTTGTACTCCATTATTTTCATATCCTACCAAATTCGGGGCAGAAAGGTCTGAGGGGGTGGGGTTGGGGTCTGGAGACGGAAGTTTGAAAAAAAAACTAAAGTATTTACAGAAAAATGCATTGCAAAAAGAGCACTACTACAGCACACACTAAACATGTGAAAGCAATGGTGACGATGATGATGGTGGGTGTGGAGATGGAGAAAATAAATAATGAGAGCCATAATAAATTATGGCAAATTAAGGAGGCCTTTTGGGATTTGAGAAAAAGAGTAGAAAACTTTCCCGAAATACTCACCGAATCCTCCAAGCTCACTTTTCAATGAAGCAACTGCTTTGGTTTTCTTCACTTGAGACGCTTCAATATTTGTAATTTAATTTTTATATATTTAAAGATAGCCAGGTAGAGACGAAGGATTTTCTCATACAACTGTTTTTTGAATCTTATTCAAATTCCATGTTAATGATGATGATAATAATAATAATATTAATACATAAGCGACACATGAAACTTTTTCAAGTTCCTCCCGCCAAAAAATAGCACACATGACATTTACGAATGTATAATAATGTACGATAGTAAAGAAAAAATAAATGTGACTTGGCAAATAACCTTTCCGTTTGTATCTGGCCAACATCTCCTTCACAATGTTCCCCATCACATGGTTCGTACCGTCCAGTAACAGGGCTGTCAGCTGTCTCCGAACGCACAACATCTGTAGGAAATATGGAAAAAAAACAAACGAGCATCCAGATCAAAATGTCCACGAAAATATTGGATTCAAAAAGGATGGATTGCGAAATCCTTATGAGAGAGCAGGATGGAATAATAACCAGTTGGTCAAAATTCTCTTCTTTGTTGAGATGGATGAGGAAGGATCTAATTTTGTCTTGCAAAGTTTCAGGTTCAATTTCAGGCGGTCCTTTACTACTCTCGGTCTCATTCGTCTCATCTTCGGGGGTCTCATCTGCCAGGAGTGGATTCGACCACTTGCTTGTGAGTGCAGGGCCTCCGGGGCCGTCGAATTTCCCTCTTTCCGCTTCCAGTTTCACTTTGAGAGCATCCTGTTCTTCCTTCTCCTGTTTTTTCCGCTTTTCCCGCTCCACTTTCTCAAGCCCTTCCCGTATCCAGGCCGGTAAAGATTTCCTCCGAATAGCATCTGGAAATTAGAACAGACATTGGAATAGATTCAATTTTTCCATCAACTTCTGTAATCGAACCGTTCAAATTCCGCAGAGACAAATGTAAATGTAGGAAATTTAATAGTTTGAAAGGGCAAAAACCTAGCTCTTGCGTCGTCCGCGTGACGTCATGGTGGTGGTGAGTTGGGTGGGACTCATGCTTCGCATGCGATGAAAACTTTTTACTCGGCGGAGCCGAGCTCTGATTCGGACCATTCCAAAATTGACTATTTGAGTCCTCTTGAGGTTGATGGTGATGCCGGGGCTGGTGGTGGTGATGATGGTGGTGATGATGATGCTGATGTTGGGCCGTGGGATGCTGGTGACCACTGAACGATCCCTGTTCCAGATTTTGAACAAAGTGCACAAATTTTAATTCATATTCAATAAAAAAAGTGACCAAATAATAATTAAAACTTAATTCCGCCTCAACCTGGTAATTAAACTCCCCCGCCGGAACTGAATCATTGGACCATTCATCCTTCACAGGTACTTCGGTGGGAATTGTAGGTTGTTGCTGCTGTTGTTCTTGTATTGCCGTCGTCCATGGATCTGTATTATTTGAAAATAAAATTATTATCATTAATCATGGAATGTAATGTAGAAATCCATGCAAGTTGAATTCCATCTTGTCTTGCCAACTTCAGGTGAAACCAGGGCTGCGCCTTTGACTAGGGCAGATTCAAAAAAACCATTGAAATACACAAGGATTGATTTTGGATTATTACGAATACTGGAAAATTTCACGTAGTTAATTGAATGTCAACTGCTCTTTACCTGGTTGGGAAACGACGGTGGGAGGTGGATCAATACGAAATCCTGCCGGAGTTCCGGCAACGGCTGGGAACTGCGGAGAGGCTAAAAACACTTGATGGGCAGGGTCGGGAAATTGTGGCACTGGCGGCGGTTGCTGCTGCTGTTGTTGTTGGGCCTGGGAGTCCTTCATTTGAATCCATTGTTGAGCCAAAGCTGCCCAGTCCACTATTTCAAAGGGTAAAAAGAGGACACAAGATGGGATGAAAATCAGGGAGGGATGATAATCATATACCGAATTTCCTTCCTCATAAAAATAAATAATTTAGGTCTACAAGGATTCTTCATAAAAAATTCACATCGGAATACAGTTAAACAACAACAACTGACACGGACAGGCGTTGTATTTTCCATGTGAAAAATATTAAATCACGTAAATAAATGAAGGGCATGGGACGTTGGAAAAGCATTTTCCTGTACCCTGATCGTGTGGGAGGTGTGCGTAGCTACTGGGATTAAATGACCACTGAGTCCACTGACTCCCATTCCCTGTCCCACCGGATCCACCGCTCCACATTTTCAGTCCTTCTTGTCAACTTTTTCACAAATTTACGTCTAGCGGTGCATTTAAACTCTGGGTTTACGGGGGGAGCCAAACAATCCATAAACAACAAGGACTGCTCCACTGACAGAAAAAACAAAGTGTCAATCGACTTCTTCACCGTTGGCTCACAATACGATCACGTTGACACATGTTGCTTTGAAAAGACAAGTACAGCTTTAATGTCGCTATCCAAACACTCTAATTTCTCTTCCAAATCAACTGCGGAACAACCACAAAACTGGGGTAAAACAACTAATTTTCAGCTCCGCCGCTCCACACTTTTCCAGCATTTTGACTCAAATCGCCAAAAGAGTTCACCGTACACAGTGTTCGCGCGCAGATTTTAGTTCTGTACTGTGTCATGAATGCCCGACGCCCCGCGGGACGGAGGCGCCTCTCTAATTTCAAATTTTTCATTCTCTGTGTTGATATTTATAACTATTTACATATATTACAAATACCATTTTGTGCTGGCCTTTCAATTATAATTGGGAGGCTCGTCGCATTGTCTATTGTCTATAAAATACATATAAATATGAAAATAAGTTCTAATCCCTACTGTCAATGCCCAACAGGAAGATGCTCAATATGGTTTTTAGAAGAGACTCAAACCCGTGTATTTTTAGTCTAAAATGTGGAATTGATTCCAACAACTACAGCCGTTTGTCATGTACAGATATTTCCGAAATGATGTGTTCTATTTTTTTCTAGGCTAACATCAAACGATCTAAAAATGTACTAAATCGCGAAAACTTTTGATGATTCGCGATCGAAAGGTGAAATAAAGTACGTATGATGGCCCAATTAGCAGCTGATAGGCCAACATAGTCAAAACCTTATCAATCGGGTGCCCCGGACAGAAGATATGACTGGAAAAAATTGGAGAGAATATTCAAATTGGGAGGTTAAGGACTGGCTGTATGACTGCCGATACCGAAGGAAAAGTCGGAATTGAAATAGTGAATATTAACACATTTGAGAGTTTGAGAGTTTTGGGGCTAAAATACTTGAAACTTAAGTATTTTGTAGAAAAATAAATAATTCATGGCCTCCGGAAATGTGTGATCATTGCTCAGGGTTACACTCTACGATGACACGGCTCAGATTTTATTGATGTAAAATGATCGCATTATTCTGGTGCAACTTCTCAAATGGGGATATTACTGTGAATTGCAACTTGTTTGAGGAACTCAAGTCTAGAAGTTCTAATAATTTTGCTCATACTACAGGGTTACCCAGAATGATGTCCCGGATTCGTTTTAAATCAAAATTCAACCCGTGTAACGTTTGACGTAACAGGCAACACCACATTTCATTTAGACTTAAATGAACGCCTTTCTCGGACTTATTTAATATAAACTGACTTCAGAAAGCTTTAAAGCTATAAGCTACAACTTATGGATTTTTTCAGTATTTATAAGTTGGCATAGGAGTTTTCTAGGATCGGATGATCCATAAGGATATCCACCAGTGGTATATAAGATTTATATCGTTTTGCGGATGATGGTTTTTATCCGACCCTCACATAGGAACGTAACTGTAACATGCGGATAAACCCTTTGGCCGGTGAGCAAACTGTGACACATTCGAATCCCTGGTCGTGGGCGCCATTCGCATTTTGCCATGTAGTTACTGCTTCACTCACAAGGGGAGGATCATACATGTCCCCTAGCACAGACTGAACACAACGCGGATTTAAGAAGCCATCTGGGAGCATTAATAATGCCAAACTAATAGGTGCAGAAATTGAGGCCTGGCTGAGTTTACAAGCCCTCATAGTTTTCATCAATTCGATACCAGACGTCTTCATTAAAAATTACATGTGAATCTCTTGAAAAACCGCTCAAAATGCCTCAGAATGTGTTGCGTAATTTAATAAATATGTAACAAACATTTTGGCTTACTACTCCTAAACCCCGTGGTGCAGGTACTCGTGTGATAGCGTGTTGTCGGCAGATCTTGAAACGGCGTTTAAGGTCTGGTGCATCAATTTTTAATACACCTGAACTCCAAACTCGACGCCAGCGGATGCGTGGACTAATCACCGCAGCGTAAAATTGTGACAGTTTAACATTGATCGGTGCGTTTTAGAAGACTGGGAAAGGGTAGAAATTTTTTATCGTCTCTAATTGTTGAATACCCAAGTACCACACATCACTGCACCCAAAAAAATTAAAACATTTTAAAGCGTTCAGTTTTGAACTTTGTAGCATTTTTAGGCAAGTTAAAAGCATTTTGGCGGACACCTTGAACCGTAAACGGTACATTGATAATGAACAGTTTAGGAGGCTTAGAAGTTCTCCCCAACTTCCCAACAGTGCAGTGGCCTTGAAAATATTGGTCTCTCTCTGGTCAACTGAAAATGCATCTAGCTTGTGGTTGTGTGCTTACAAAAGTAATCTGTACTTTGTGTGTTCGATTACTGATTACTGATGTATAAAACTTTCGGCGAGATTACAGATTACGGATTACTTTCTTGTTAAAGTTACAGCCAGATCACAAAATAGAGTACTTTCTTGCCAACCAATCAAAATTTAATGTAATATGTAACCTAGATTAAATTACCGTCCATCCCGTAGTATGGGGAATATGTCGCACGTCGCATAAATTACGCATCTTTCGGTTTCTATAGAATTTCTCCCCTTCACCGACACTTGGGGATTAACAACAATAGGTTTTTGCTGCCTTCAGGCAATTTCAAGAAATGACTTAGCCAAAACTGCAGGAGAACTGGAGCTGCTGGAGCTCACCTCACTATTCACCTTTATTTTACTAATGCAGTTACATACAGGGCAGGTTACATTATGTAATGAACTTACATAACAGTAGTAAATAGTTACAGCCAAATAATGTGAAATGTGAACGACCAAGTGTCCGTTTTGGTCCGAATCCAGATCGCGTCGATCGATGTTTTGTTTAGTGCTAAGTACTGAGTGGCATTCCGTCCGACTGGAGCTATATTATGTGCGATGTAGCTCAAAGAATATGCCGTCTACATCCTCATAATTGCCGGAATTTGTGGTGGAATTCCATTGTGTGTAATACCGTAGGGTTACAAAAATTACGGTCGTTCGTGCGGAAACGATTTGAAGAAATATCTCGAAAATCTCCCCACAAACCTCATTACCAGTTTGGAAAATTTTGGGAGGGTTGACTCTCATCCGAATGCAAGGTTCATTCATAACTAATTGGTGAGACCGAACGTCCACGATACGAGACCATGAGCATTAAGGAGTCCATGTACAGTCGGGTAATTGCCAAACCCCGGCCCAAAACACTAACCTACATCACGGACATTGCTGATTTCGAGCAAGATGTGCAGGAGAAAATCGATTATCTCCGGAAGAAGATGCTTGTCACAGGTTCAAGCCCATGAATCATCTCATGTCGACAGAGATTTATCCATAGAAGGAGAGTTTCAATAAAATGATGATGAGGTTGAATCGTGTAGGCAAGCGGGAGAGGGTCATCCGGGAGGAAAGCTCGGAACTCACGGCGAGCACGGCTGAAGACCTGATTATGCTCATTCGGCAGAATGACAGGATGCAAGTCAGTCTAAATGAAGCTTTATACTCGGAGGTGGACACCGTTCGGAATGCCTTGAGAACCCATCCACTCTTCCAAATGGCAATGAGCAATAAAAAAGCAGAGGTGATCCCACAATATGCAATTTTGAGTCCCTCCAAAATATTTATTGCACAAAATAGACACTACTTTCAAGCTATATTGATGTAGGAGGCAATCAGCTGGTTGGAGGACAAGATTTTCGATTTGACAAAAAGTATCAACAGGCAGTATTGCACAATGTGTTCGAAGAAGGCGAAGCTGGACGAAATTGAACTGATGGTTGGCTACTTGGAAAAGTTTCCAAGGCCAGGCTCCTCCCCGTATGAGCTTGACTTGGAACAGAAATTGACGAAGATTGGCTTGGAAATTGAGCTGGCAATGTGCCGCCGAACCACAGCACTGGTACTTCAAAAAAAGTACAAGGAGGTTAAGCGGGACATCGAGAGTGAGAACGTCCAGTATGAGATTAGTCTGAAAGACATGGAGAAAAAGATTGATGAACTCTTTTCCGAAAAGGAAATCATGGACAATATTCTCTGCGTTGCCCAAAAGGTTGGAGCCAAAGAGATTGGCCTTTGTGTTCTATGCTAGCCACTGAAATCTAGCTTGATCAATTATATGCATAAATATTTGAACTCCTTTGGTCCCCATACAGTTTCAAAAGCAAAAGCTCAAAGACCTCGCAGACTTTGAAAAGGCGTACAATGCTAACTACCGAATCCGACGGTCCCAGCTCAAGAAAAAACGGAAGCAAACGGAAGAGAAGTTGGAGCAGGAGGAAAGGAATGCCGTCCTGGAAAGTCGACGAATCCAACAAGAGCAACAGAAACAGAATGAGCAGGTTGACCTGAAAAGGGCTCAGAAGATATCGGAGCGACAAGCTCAGCTTAGGGAGAGGATAGACTCGTACAAAGTCAAGGTGAATCGACTCCAGGAAGTTATGCGCGTGGACAGTGTGGACAAGGTCATTGGTCGGTGAGACTCAATTTATAGATCTCGTGAGGAAGATTTTGATTTAAATTTTCTAATGGACCACTAGTTCTCCTAAGAACAGCAGGCTTGTCCATGTGTCCTTTGGAGATCCAAAAAAAACTCTCGTCTGAGTCAATCAACAATGGACTCCTCTAGATGAGCCTGCCATGAGTAGATAACTTTTAAATTTGCCTCCTTTCTTCAAATTTTCAGTATGCGGCACGTCGTCTGGTTGGCTTATCAGTTGGAGCGGGAAGCTCAACTGAAATCCCAGTTACAAATAGCATTGGAAAAGCAGCGGAACAATTTACTGCTCATCAAATGTCATTTGAAGTACTCTGGGTACGTGGAAGATCGGGAATATAACGAGAAGAAGACCGAATTGATGGCTGCACGAAGGGAAATCGAGGAAGAAGTTCAAGGGATCCACGACAAGATGAATCAGTTGGCTCAGACGAGTGCCGATGCGGAAATGGGAATATTCCAGTTGCTCAAGAAGCTCGGTGATCGGCACAAGGAGGCCAGAACGTATAAGCAACGGATCAAAACCATGTACTCTCTCATGGAGAACCTCAAGGACGAACTCATTTCCGCCCGAGAGGGTGTCAGTGATCCAAATCGAAATAAGAAGCTTCTCCTCAAACTACTCAGGCCTGCCCGCACGGAAAGAAGACTCGTTCGAGTTGGAACGCCACCTCCATCGGATGTCGAGGCAGATATTGAAGATGCGGCACAGAATGCTCTAGCTGATCGGGCCGTTCCGGGTAGGGCTCAAATGAAGGAAAGGAGTCAGCGATTTCTTAAGAAAATTATGATGAAACGGAATGATGGAGGAGGCGGTCCAAAATAATAGGCACATATTTTTCTATATGGATAACAAAAAAACTTATGCAAGAGAGGTGTTTGCCTCTTTGCTCGCCTGTGTGCTTTACGAGGAGAGCATTTCAGCATCAACCTTTCTGTACCCATAGAGCAAGCAGAAAATATGAACAAAATGCCAATATTACCGAAGGCTAATTCATTTTTCCATTACTGAAAATATCGTAATTTGAGAACGTTTTACTGCGTCATTCTAATGTCGTTATAAATGTGAAAAACATTTACTGAACGCGCAATCTCAATATGACCTATATATAATGATTTAAAGATTTTAACCTGTGTAGATGCATCCAGGTACTCAGATGCCGGATGCATTATTCACGTACCGTGTGAAACTTCATGCTTTCGTGGTGTGTGTTTGTCCATTCACTCATAAGGGAAACAAAAAATCTTGAAATCATTGCTACGTGGGGGACATAAACTACTTGCCGGACATTACCTAATTGAATGGGTGAGTGCACACAGCTCACGGCCCTTCCAGCAATTTTGCAACTTTTGTGAGCGGGTTTTATCAATCACTGAGCCTTTATTCTAGGTGAGGTGTAAATAAAGTTTAACCGTGAGAATACATACCCCTGTAATTCCATCGGGGCCCAAGCTCCGACCTCCGGACGCCGAGTTCCGATGTTTAATCATTATACTATGTACCGTTGGAGCCTTTCACAAGCTAAGCTCACAAGGGAACCCCCCCCAAGTGTCACCAAAACATAAATTGATAAGTATGCGCGATCGAGAGGTCCCCTAGGAAGATTACAAATGCTCAATTCCTAGGTGCGGAAATTCAGGTTTGCCTGAGTTACAAGCCCTCAAAGTTGTCATTTTTGAAATAATCACAAAAATTGACTTTCCATTTTCCTTATGCGAACAATATGCATTTCGATGACTAATAGAGCTCATATTTCACACTTTCTGAACACTTCAGGGCGTTGCGAGCCGGAAAGCAAAATATGAATTTTTCATCCACCTGGGTTAAGTCATATCATATGCAGATAAAAAACTCATATTTTGCTTTTCGACAGAAAAGTGTATATTGCTCGTAAACAGCGACATTGATAGTAGAAAATTGTTATTTGAAACTGGAGTAGGGAAATTCCACATAATTGATTCGGATTCGGAATCCTCATAAATGATAAAAATCCGGTACGGAGAACGGGTTGAAGTTCCAATGTCACGATCTACGTGCTACTGCGAATTTGTGATGTCAGAACGGTGCATATTGCCGTAGCAACGATTCCGAAGTACTCGTTGGCCGTTTGATCTCTGGTCACCGTTAATTATATTTCATCACCATCGTCCTCGCATTGCTAAGCAAGCATAACACTAAGCAAGCATATTGTTTCACTCTAATCCGCACTGGTTCCCTGCGCTAGAACTCGCATCTTCAGAGGAAGTTTAAGATTGGGAGACTTGACACGTTTTCCTAACTGAAAACAGCTTTTCTTGACCTTTGGGCAAGTATTTCTTGTTTAGCTAGAGGACATGGATATCACAGAGTTGAATGAAGTATTGTTTGACAACGAAATTGTTGTAAACGAAAATAATACCGTTGAGCAGAATCAGCAGGAGCTGCGAAATGATATACTCGATGATAAGGGGTATCGAGAAGTTGATGGGTTTGCTACAGCTTTCATACTGGCTGATTGTGAGAGAACATTGAAATTTTTAGAAAAAATACTCCGCTGCTGGCGTAGAGGAACTTTTTTTTGATATCAACCAACTATTCACTTTTATTGTTGCAGTAAATGCTATTTTAACATTACCAGAGGGTGAATTAGATCCCCTCTTTGGTGAATTTAACACCGAAAAAAACACTTGAAGAAGTTCTAAGAGAGAAAGTTGCCAAAATATTCGAATTAGTCTGAAACGATGATAAGTTGTTGTGTTGTTCGGCTGGCTCTTCCTTCCTTCCCGGGCTGCGTAGTCAGAGGTGGCAACTCGATAGCTAGCAAGGGTACCGCCATAGCAGGTGTCAGCTAGGTCGGGAGTCGGAGTATGAATTAATGTTCATGAGAGATCAATGTGAATTAGGGAACAACTGTAATCCAAATGTGGATCCACTTAGGGCACTTAATATAATGTATGAGTTCGGAGGGGTAATGTAAGAAATGACTACACTGTGCACAGTTGTATGTATATAATATATATATACGGGGCAATATTTATTTACAACTTCACTCTCTCGCGGCTGGAGACTCTCTCTGGCTCTAAACTTACCCTATTGTCTTACACTAATTCTTTCCCGCCAGACATTTTTGAGACCCGCCAGACAGCGCCTATTTTGTAGGATGGGATGAAAACTAAGCCTATCCTTTGTCTACCTGTTTTTTCAAAACTTCTGACCCCTTCCTTAAAGGCATTCGCTTCCTTAAAGACTCGAAACAATGAAAAAACTTACTGGTTACAGGGGCTGTGCAGCTCTAAAAAATCGTTTGTAAAACGCTATTTAGCAAATATGCTGAATTAAGAATGTCTACCGTCATGGTGGGTTGTGTTCTAGGTACACATCTAATGATGACTGATGACTTTATTGCCTTTGCATTGTGTTCCTGGAGTTTTGTCTGGAGCTTTCACTACCAATGAGTAAACATGAATCCGCCATCCACTCCGCCGCAATTTTCAAGGCAATATTTGAAGTAAGGGTATCCGTTGCGTCGAAATGAACAGCAGTGTGATTTGTTACCAGCCCCAAGATAGTGAATGGCTCCGACAAGAAAGAACAAATCAGCTGTCATAGCACAACAGACATCGTATGTATGGCTTCGTCAATGATATCCCGGTCGAAATGGGTGTCTAGATTAGTCTGAATATTATCAGGCATGAGTAAAAAAGGACAGCGTATAAAAAAAGGAAGTGTAAAATAAAACACGAAAAACCAGCTTACCTCGTAGCCTGCTCGCCTTAAATTAATTGGTTTCCGCAATGACGTAACAGTTCTGTCGAACAGTTGCGCACAAGTGGCGCACCTGTGGGTTTTTTGCGCAGAATGTTGCAATGAAGGTCCTGAGGATCTTTTTGAAATTATCCGCCGGTGCTATAATCCCCTATACTACTTCCGCCTCTGTACCTTTTAAGGGAAAGGCATTCTACCAGAAATCTTTTACATCCAGCAGCAGATCGACTTGTCACTCCACGTTGTAAGTTGTGCTATGAATTTTGTCAAAGGATTTACTGTACAATGATCTTCATTGATAATCGTTCACCAATCCATGGCGAATATCGAAGCATGTGACGCTGGCTATCTATCGTGAATTATAAGATTACCCGCAAATGGCAAAGGCAAGGAAAGTATTTTATAAAGTACGTTTATTTAAAGTACGAAAGGGCAATATATTTCTGAACAAGTCCCCTGAGTGAAGTATATTTGAGCGTATATTTGAAATTATCAGTATTACTCGATTTGGATTTTATATCTGTTTCTATAACTAATCGCAGGATTTTAGTTGGGTTGTTCTTGCTTTGCAAGATTTGGGGGGGCTTCCAAAGTTTTCTTTACTGGTACATTCAGAGTATTTTGGGCGTTGGTTTTTCGTCCACTTCATATTTTGATGTTCCTGATTAGAGGAAAAAGTAAGACACGTTTGCTACTTTTAGTTCAAGAGGGTGACCCGTCCCAAAACTACACATCGTATTTGTATCCCATGTAGTATCTGAACTCATGACTACAGACCAATGCGATCGTTGAGGCCGTTGCAGTGGTGTTCGATATACGGGATAGCGAAAGCGTCACAACGTATTTCAACATCGCCGTAAAGCGAACCTTCGTGACCGTAATTCGTGAGCCTTAGGGCGTACATGCATTCCAGATAGCGCAATGGAGTTACATAATTTGTATTGCAAAGCTAATGAAGGGAAGGAAGGTCAACAGTAGAGAACTGCGCTGGAAGCTTCCCGGGTCTCCAAAGTTCGAGCAATTATGGTGGTTCCTGTTTTGGAAAACTATCCCTCTCTTCATTGCACCAAGTAACTCTGATTGCTCCAAGCAAATCTCTCAACATAAAGCCTCCAAAGTATCTTTTAGCTTCCAATGCATTGATCTGCGGTCATCGTTTAACATGCAAGAAGGACAATTGTGACAGTTTAAGGACACCTTATAACGAATCCAAGTATGTAATTTATCTCCTTTAATATCTTCGTCATCCGTCTCCGTTTGTTTGTTTGCGCTAGTATATTCCGCATTTTTGGATGGCTGCATACATCATAGATATCGTAAGTTAGTTTTATAGGTAGCGTTGATTAATGATTTACTGCGTTGTTACCATTCTAGAGAAAATTCATCTCTCCATAGAAAATCTAAAATTGACGTACATAATATTACATCCATGTTGGGGACCTGAGGATTTTAGTTTAGTCCTGCAATTTGCGCTTGATTTCTGGCTCAGAGGGAGCTTTTAAATTCGATCTATTGTAAATGTTTTTTTGTTACAGTGAAAACCTAAAATTATAAAACAAAAAGAGAGCCAAGAGAAAAGGCCGCCGATCAGCTCTAGGGAATGAGCTTCAACTCGAAGCTTTTGCCTGGCGCGGAGCTGCTGGTTTAGCTCCCTGCGACCAGAGACGGGGTAATGGGTAACCATCCATTAACCATTACCCATTAC
>WJFA01002654.1:0-15158 GCA_009870155.1 Pseudobourletiella spinata | reverse complement strand
TACCTACCGACGACCTAGGTAGAAACAGGGGTTCTACGAGATGGAGAGCTCGGCGGAAGGCAAACAAAGGCAAGGCTTTTACCCCATACATGAATTCAATAAAGCCATTCTCCTCTATCTGATTCTCATGCAAGTCCGTTTCAAAGGAGAGTTGGAGGAGTTTGGAGGAGGAGGAGAAGGAGGACGACGACGACGATGACGATGACGACTACTACAGCGAATTCAATACACGATAAACATTACCCACAGATAGTATATGTCTCTCTTCCTATCTCCTTGTCTATATTGTCAAGTGCAGAGGAAAACCTCGAACGAGACACACAGACACACACATACACTACAGGCTCACTGGGCCAGACAAACAAAAATCCTCTCACCACTACTCTTAGAACGAGAGAGAGAGAGAGAGAGTCAAACAAATGCACGCACCACATTCCCAAGTTCAAATCAAAACTATCGCACAGTATCGTCGCCAAAGACACACACACAGACACACACAAATCTCCCCAACCCAGTTCCCATAATCGTGTTTGCACATTTCCCAACAGCCCACAGAACTGTGAGGCGAACTGAAATCCGGACTTGGGCTGTGATGGTGAGATGCAATCCGCGCGAGAATCTCGGGCCGATCCCCCCCGACAAACCAGCAACGCAACGACAGGGATCGCCAAGTCAGAGTAGCTAGAGCTGTTCCAAAACATCCCACCAACCGTCACGTCCTTTATCCTTTGAACCATCAAATCCACACAAGAGAGACAGAGAGATAACGAAAAGGAATCAAATAACAAAATTATTCCCGGTCCAAATCCGCCCATACCACTAGTACTACTACTTACTACGACGTATACTGGAAGGCTGTGAGAAGAGTATAGACTTCCCAAACTAACGTCCCTTCCCAATGCTCCTTGTTATCACTGTGTTTACCCTTCGCCATTCCCGGGAACAACCTTTCCTTGTCAGCAAAATTATCCGACATTAAACTTGTCAAGTCACTCCTTTTCATCCTAATTCTGCCCACCCAGCGCTCTTTCCTCATCGCAAGAATTAACACGTCAATGTTTCCCATTCAACAAGAGCCGCCGAGAGCAGTAGTGGTAGCGGCAGCAATGCAGGACATCACTGGGATGAGCTCGTAAATCCGCTCCCAGCATCATCTTCATCAGCGGCAGCAGCAGCAGCAGCATCATCATCCCGCTTCGGCTCCCCCGTACATGTTGTGCATCGAAGATGATATGTATATGCATCTATAAATACATGTGTACATCTATTTTATGTACATAAGTAACAAATAAAATTCTAAAGTCTCCCACTCGTCAGCTTTCCATGCCCAGCAAACACACAATTACTTTTTAGCCCGAACCCTTCGAATTCTGCAGGAGAAACAACAACTATCTGTCAAACATATTTATGTACAATATATGCATGCATAGCAGAGTGCATATATACATATATATGTGCATGTATATAGTACTGGGAAACCCTCCCGTATGTTCAAAAAAATTCCCAAGTACACAAGTACTCATGCACACACACACACACACACAGCCGCACACAACAAGAACTCAGCAGCTTTTCCCCCATCTCGTGTACGTACTTGCTCAAATTCAAGGAAAAAACTTTCCACTCGAGCCAGTCACACACACACACACACACACAGCCGCACACAACAAGAACTCAGCAGCTTTTCCCCCATCTCGTGTACGTACTTGCTCAAATTCAAGGAAAAAACTTTCCACTCGAGCCAGAGCGAGCCGGCCATCAAGCCAAGGCGCTAATTGTGCACACAAACACTCATCCACGGATTTCGCCACTTCCCTCCTGCCGTATAATTTTGATTCGTATAAATATTCACCTGCACAATCATCTTCTGTGACGACGTCTTCATCTCCGGCGCATAAAAAATCCATCAGGATTTCCATACGCTACGCTCTCACACACCGTTCACAAGAAGAACAATTTCCCTTCTTCCCCCCTCTCCTCTCATCAAGATGAGCATGACGATGACGAATCAGGCTATGTGCATATCTCTCTGGAACACTCAAAATGTATAAGGGTCTCCAACACGACACGACCCGCTCGAACATTATTCATCCTCTGACAATATGACAGGAGCAGGAGCAACAACTCCACCGGCGGCGGACATCATGCTCCGTATCACAAAGCAACAACAACAAGATGGAAGACGACAGAGCGGATCAGTCAGTGTATACAGAAACATAGGAATATATATGTATATGAATTACACGTAGTAGCTCCTGCTCCAGGCAGCAAGGACTTGTTCTTACTAATTATGAATTAATTATACTTTATTCATTACCCCATGATGAGGATGATGATGATGATGATGATGGTGAGTATCAAGCCTACTTAAACTTACATGATCACATCAAATAGCACTTAGGCAAATTGAGAGTGTCACTCCTCCTGTTCATCTTGTTCAAGTTAGTTGGACCGATGAGTGAGTAGTCTTGGCGTCAATAATAAATTCATGATGATGATCATCATCATCGTCATCATCATCATATTATTATTATTATCATTATTATTACTATTATTATTATTTATAATTTCTCACTTAGCACCCATCCGACGCTCATACACACGGAGCAACGTCTAGATTTCACATCCTCACGGAGCGTTGGCTAAAAATAAACATGTTGTGAAATCTCCATTGTCTCACTCAATTCAACACAATCCCTTGTTCCCTACCCATAAATGCACAAATCATGACCATGTCTGTCGTGCAGCAACAACTTCACACGGGCTTTGAAGCATTGCGAAACACTCTAACACACAAACAAACACATACACACCATCAACACATTTAGATATAGCATTCCGTCCGAGCCATGTATTCCACGCGGCAGGAGCCCCTGCATCGTTTAACAAGGCATTTGTAGCCTTCCCTACGTCCAACAACAGTTGCGCCAAGGTACTCCAACTCCGAGCGATGAAAAATAAAAAAAAATTTGGACATTAAAGTCCGGCTGACACCCCGAGGGAGTGAAACAGTAAAAGAACAGCAACAGAGTCAACAAAAACATCAACAACAACAACAAAAACACAGGAGACTACCCCCCTCCCCGCGTACATAGTCACAAGAATAGTCAAGTGAGCCTTTTCTTTCCCAATTGCCCATGCCAATCTCATTCGTCTCATTCCACCTCCGCCTCCATCACCTCCTCCTCTCACTCCTGAACAGGCTCATTAATTTATTTAACGAGTTGGAGGCAGCTTTGAGCTCGTAATTAAACTAGGCGCACGCCTCACATTTTCCATGTGATCAGATCAAGCCGGAGGGAATAAGTAATGGATACAGGGCGGATTTTTCATGCTCATAATAATAGTATAATGCCCCTCTAATAGCATTATAACAACGGGCCGACGTGAGCGTAAAATTATATTATTACTTTTACGACATAGTACATACATACACTCAAAACATTGGAGGAACAGTATCCCCTTCCACGCACCCACCAACCACCACCACCAGACCTACGGGCACAATCCTCAGGAACCTCGGACGGCACATTGTGTAGAACATCTTTTCCACATCAAACATGACACGACAACAACATCCCCGCGTAAACCCACCACTACTTCCTCCCATCCGTCCGCCCGTCCATCCACCAATCCATCCTTGTATCCATCCATCCATGCAAAAGGGAAATCTCCATGGCAACCGCATCCAACGGAGTCGCTACCGCATCATCATCATCATCATTATCCTACCCCCACCCCAACCAACCACGTCAGTTGAAAGTCAAGTAAAATTAACGACCATCCTTGCGTTCTTCCTCATCCCTCGTTGCTCCCGTGGATGTCCAACAACGAGGCAACCAACCTGCATTAACGACCGTGCACCCGCCTCAAAACCCGCCTGCCGGCGGGCATCCATCAGCAATGGGATCTTGGAGCTTAGGACCTGACAAGCCAATAATTATGAGCTACAACTCGGGGACAATTATCACGTCGAAAAACTCACGCTCGCGTATACACTTCCTACGCTATATAATATCATGATGATCATGGTAATTATTATTACACTTTCCCTGTCATCTCCACCAACTCCTTCGTCGGTCATATCATCATCCACCGTGTAATCACTCTCACGCATACTTAACGAGCCTTGTCCCCCGCCTCCACACGTCTAATACCACTACTACTACTACTACCACCACCACCACCACCGTCAAACTTCCCAAAGCCAATTAGCCCCTTAGTGAGGAAATGTGGGCCAAATTACGAGTTTAAAGGAAAATCAATACCCGTAGGGCCTCACACATTTCCCCGACGACACTCCCTCCTCCTCCCTTGCCCCGTGACGTCGTCCTCGTAGTCGCTGTCATCGTCGGCTCCTCTCACTTTCTTCCCACTATTACTCGCCGTGGGATTAGCGCGTGGAGCAGCAGTGCGCGGAGGAGCGTCAACCAGAGGAAAGTCAGGGTGGGTGCCGACGGGCGGGGGCGAGAGATCGTAGTAGTGGTATGAAACAATAATAATATAATGCCACCGTGAATCGCATAATTCCAACAGGGTTTGACCCCTTTCCCAATCCTATCCTTCCCCCCGAAATATGCCAACCGTAAATCTCCATTATGGGGGACAGAGTCGACACTGCACGGAGAATGCAGAGAAAAGACAAGACTGGGATACGAGCATATTCAACCAAGGTTCCACAAAACCACGTCGCCCACTGCACTCCTACTGCTTCTTCTCCTTCTTCTTCTACGACTACTACTGCTACGACCACCACTTGATTAAGCCACCACCACATCCCATACTCCCACTATGTTAAATCCTTTACAAAGACATGCACACACACACACACACACACATACAAAGACTCTGAAACATTCACATGTGAGCTCTCCAGCTGCATATAGTGGCCCACTATCACCATGTATTACCATCTCTCTCTCTCTCCCTAAGGAACTACCTTGTTATTTACCCAGCATATAAAAAACGTGTAAATAATTTATTTACGACCCCCGTCCTCATCCATCCATTCACCGCATCGCACCAGCCGCACTTTAAAACATAGTCTCACTCTCTGTATTATACTCTCACAATCTACTCCATCCTAGTGCCCCACACACTTTTACACACACACTCACACACTTCCCATCATCACCACTCCACGAATGAATATATACATATGTACCCATTCAGTTGAAACCTGTTGTCAGAATCAATTAGTGGCTCACAGCTGCACACACGTATGCTGTAGCTCCGCAAGGACTTACCCTACACAACTCTACATGCAATCCGTATGGAATGATGCATTTGGGCCTACAAATACACATGCACACACACACAACTTAGTCTTCCCTCCAACGGAAAAATGACAAGTGCCAACCTTAAAACTTTAACGGAGAGAATCTACAGGGCTGAAGCCCGCCTTCGCACACGCAAACACACTCACAAAGACACACACATACAGAATAAACGGGGCCCAGAAAGTCACGGCCCCAACCTCGAGAAAATCACACAAGTACACACACACACAAGTCAGGCCAAAAAATTATGCCCTACATAATTAGCACGACGTTCCGCTCCTTGTCGACATCCAGCTCCGTTAGCGCCCAGACCCACTAAAACTTGAACAAGTAAAATTAACACTTGACACTCGTCATTCACTCTGTGAGTGGGGGTGGGAGGGGGAGGAGGACGTGTGGGAAAAGCCTCCACTCTCCACACACACGTGCCCTATATGACAAAATTTGAGCCAACAAGTCATGCGTCAACTTCCCACTTTCACACCACCACCGGCACAACCACGTTCGCACAAACACACACACACACACACACATACACAACCGCATAAGTTTACTTACATCCTTTAGCACACGCGCAAACACATGCACACACAGAACCTAACCTTGTCCTCCGATTAAGACGAAATCACTTTCCTTTCCCACTCTTCACATTCCACCACTAGTTCCACGTCGAAAGAAACAAGTTTTTATTTTAATTTAAAAAAAAAATTCAAAATCTTTGGAGCCTATGCAAAATATTCGGGGCATGGACATACATTTTTCCCCTCTTAATAATAATATTATTAACGATAATAATAATAATAATAAAAAATGATTGAATTTCAAAGTAACAACCCTCTTCTCCTCCTTAGATTTCATCATTCATTCCGCTCTTTTTCTTCTTCTTTGCCTTCTCCTTCGATATGCATGGGACACTCCTTGACAATATTTTTCCAAACTCCCTCACAGCTACTACCATTACGACTACTACTACGACTCTTCCCTCTCGCTCCCTTCTCTGTATTGTCCTCACAGACCGCTCAGCCGCTGGCTCTTGAGAGTATAGAAAAAGGAGAGAAACCCTGGAATAAATTATGCATAAAGTTTAGAGTGGAGCTTGAGATGTCTTACAGAGACTCTTCTTCATTCTCTCTACCTCTACCTCTCCGGCTACCTTTTACCATACCCACAGACTACGATTCACTGCCTTCGTCCTCCTCCTCTTCGTCTTCTTCTTTTCTAGGCAAAAAATACTTCGCATATCTTCCCATTTCTCCAATACAATAACACATGCCTACTCCAAACCCACTCCGATTCAGCTACTCACAATAGAACGGCGGCAGCCGTAGCAGTAGTAGTGGAGGAGAGCGTGCTGAAGGAACCGTTCCGTATGACCGTATAGGCACCAAATAATCACACATCGGCGCAGGATACAACGTTCATGCCATATGCCAGAACCTCGGTATTTCGACGCTCTCGGGACCAGGAATTTTCGACCGTATTGAAGAGTGACCGTATTAAGGGTATACTTTAATATGCACTTGGGCCTGTGGGGCGGGAAATATATGACCGTGTTATAAGGGGCCGGATAAACGAGGTTCTACGCTACAGAAATGAAGAATCCTCAAAGCAATGGGAGGAAGAATCCGCATTCACCGTCCCTTATCGCCCTTCTAACTAGAACTATAAGTACTTTCCATCCGAGATCCTCCTGTGATGTACATTGTTCCATTTTTCCGTCATCGCATCGTCGTCGTCTTCTTCTTCTTCTTCTTCTTCTTCTGCATCTTCAGCCGGGAGGATCGGATCGGGTGGGATCAAGAGGATATTAATACTAAACTATAGTGTTTACTAATAATCAGAGGAGATAGTCGAAGGAAAAGCAGGATTTGCAGAACGACAATAAGCCTCCCAGCACCCCGTAATTGGACCCTATTGTATCTCTCCCCACCACGTCTTCATGCGGCCTCCGCCTCCGCCCCTTTGTGTATGTGTGTGTGTGTGTGTTTATTCATAATAGCCCCGCCAATCGAACCAACTTCATGTCTCTTTCCCCGCCCCGTAATAAAATATCGTGGGAAGAACTGTGGTAGCACGTATTTGCCCATGCGGGGCTCCGCTATACAGTTCTACAGTCCCTCAGTGTGACTCTGTAATTCAGACCTGATAGTCTCATTCACATTCAGTTAGTGAGTCCGGTTTGTGAGGCAGTCAGAGTACAGTCTCGCCAACAATGAGTTCCTGTGTCAGTGGTTTCGTGATCCAGTAAAGCAGCTCTCACTCACATCACCAGTCAGTTATTATTATTATTATTACTGAGTCCGACGTATGAGTCAGTCAGTCAGCCACCCAGTCAGTGAGTTCCGCTCCCTCCAGCAATGGACAGGAACAGAATAGCATTCCTACCTGACATTAGGAAGGATGTGCGCCCCCGCACTCATCATCATCATCATCATCAACATCATCATCATCATCATCATCATGCAGAGCCCTGAGGAACCATGAATAAGTTACCATCATGTGGGTGTCCACACGGATATCCTAACTGTATTAACACTTACTCACTGACTCACTCATTAGTCTTTGTTTGTTCCTCACAGATTAGAGGAGCGGACTGGGCTGTATACGGCTGTATGTAAAATACTAACAAAATACCGACACGGACCCCGTCAAATGTCACTTTTGTACATAAAATAGAGGCCAAAATCTGGCCTGGTCTATGCAGGTCCGGATCGGAGCGGATTTCCGGTTCAATTCCCTCAGTCCTTATGCAGCTAATATAAGTAATCCAAGTTCCGACAGATGAGTCATGTCAGCGCGTAAATAAACTTTTAGCGGGCTACAACAGTGCTACCGCTACCACCTCGGTCTGCCTCAAGCAAAATCAGAATTGGGATCGGGAGAGAGGAAGAGACAGACAGAGATAAAGGAAGACCCAATATAAACATCCCATTCCCCTCACGAACTTGATAATGATAATAAAGCAGTGTCATCGTAGCGCGTCTTCCCGTATCGCAGAAGACACATCTATTGAGGGATGCGGACGGGAACGCAGATGCTCCGCGTGCCTTCTTCTTCCACTCCCGCCCATCCCCTCCCGTCTGCTTAATCGGAAACAGACTCTTGAAGTGCAGGAGGCAATGAGGCAGCCAGATACGCCAGGAAAGGGGAACTGACTCAGTCTGTAGCCCACTCTCACCAATTCAATCACCACCATCACCCGCAGCAGCCCGAGCATCATGAGCCATGTGAGGTAGAGAGAGGCACATCTCACGGACTCGCAACCAAATGCAAACCCACGGGAAACAGATATTCCACACAAGGAATACCCCGTACCACAGCAACAGCAGCAGCAGCGGCAGGCTTCACATCACCCTAAATGTCACAGCCGGCTACCTGCGAGATGGATTGGAGGAGACAGTGACTGCGTATCCAAGTATGTACGCACACGCATGCACGCACACACACACATACACACAACACACAGGATTATAATAGGAAAGCCAACATTTTTGGCTCACTTCAACCCCAACATTTTTTCCTCACTCATTCACACACACACATGCTCACTTATTACTATTACCTCCCTTTCAAGTTCTCCTTTGCAAAAAGGCACGCACGCTTTGGCGAACAGAAGAAGCTGAAGATAGAGAGAGAGAGAGAGAGACAGAGAGAAAGAGATATGACGCCGATGATGACTGCAAGGAACAATGCAGGTTCCACTCTCTCACATGTGTTTCCCACAAGTCTGTACGGGCGACCAGGTTGGGTCACACATGTACAAGACCTTCCATCCAAATTGTAAATATAGAAAGATACAAATTACAGAATGGAACGCACCGACCACATTTCCTCCACAAGACACAACATAGAGCAGCGAGACTCTGGCAGGAAAAAGTCTTTTAGAGCCGCTCGTCGTTCCTCGACTCGTCTCAACTTCTTCACAGTAGTGACGAGGACCTCAATTCCGTGCCCGCGGGAAGATACCCCAGACAGTCTCAACAGTAGCTGTAGATGCTGTAATAGTAGTTGTAGTAGTAGTCGTAGTCGTAGTAGAAGCAGCAGTAGTAGTACAGTAGTAGTAGTAGTAGTCGTCGTCGTCGTCGTAGCAAACATCAACAAGAAGAAGAACAACAAGGTAGATGGATCGGGGAAATGCTCCGAGGAACCGGGCGACGACGAGAGTGGAGTATAAAAGAGAGAGAGAGAGAGAGAGAGGCGAGACTCCTTCCGACGCCGTTGACATATCTAGTATGCCAGAATATATGGTCCAAGAAGAATGTGCGGAGCATTCCAGCCCAGCATAATCGACATCCACACTGAAGATCAGTCAACTTACAAAGGAGAGAGACGGAGACAAGGGAGCTGGCGGAAAGAGAAAGATGGGTTGGAAGAAGAAGGCTCTATGTCCTTGTAAACATGTATGTGTATATACGTGTGTGTGTGTGTGCAGTGCACAACTTATGTGAGCTCCTGCATGCTTGTGGATGCGTCTGTACCTGGTGCGGTGCGGCGGTAGTCGTCGGAGTAGCCCCGAAATCAACACAAGAAGAAGAAGAAGAAGAAGAAGAAAACCTCTGAAAAATCCCCCTCGTTTACTCTCTTGCTCGCCCTCACTTTAATATCTCCAAACTTCTCATAGCGCCACCACCACCACCACCACGGAAAAAAATACACCTTCATATCCTGCCCAGACAGCCGTGTACAGTAAAGTTATATATGTGTGCATGTGTGAGAGCGACCGTGTATGTGTGTGTGTGTGTGTGTGTGGACAGCTTTTTTGTTTCACAAAGTAGTCCTATGGAAAACACATTCCCTCCGCTCATATACAACTTATCCCGCTACTCAAAAAACTTGTAAATACGTCGTCATGCGATCAGACTGGATAAAAAATTTTCAGTGTCGCCGACGCGCTGGAATACTACTACTTCTACTACTACTGCCATGTGTACAGAAACATCTTTCTTTCCGACAAGCAACATCCAGTTTTTTCATCCAAACAACCGCGCACACACAAACACACACACACACACACACACACACAATGCATAAGGGTGTACACACCCATGTCAACACACACAAAATAACACACACGCCCACAACAAAGTGGAGCTGAGTGAGTGAGATGTACGGGATCCCCCTTCATATGAGATCGCATCAACAACATCCAGCGTAACATATATACCTTCTCCGACCAACTAAACGGTCGTCCTGCGGAGCAGCCTTCCGTAAACATCTTATGTCTCAAAGGACTCTAGCAGTACAAGCCCGCTTTACCTCCTCCCCCGCCGTCCGCTCACGCGCCTGCGAGCAGAATCAGCTACGCAAAGTGTTCCACGATCACGATCGCCACCACCCCACCACCACCACCACCACCGCTTTGCAAAACTGGAAACATCATTTGACTCCATTGGGTCAGGGCTTCCAACTTTGTAAACTTTAAGCCGCCTCCCCGAACTTCCCCTATTAAAGCCATGCAGCACTCCGATGTCCCGGCACAATCACCCATTACTCCAAATAAGGATCCCCCACATTTCCTCCTGCTAAATTAAACTGAACTGAGCATAAAGTGGAACGTATACAGCCCGTAGTCCAACTTCCAGGATAATTACTTTCCTTGTCTCCTTTACTGTCCTCACACACACACACTGTATACATGGACATACATACACCCAGCACACACGTACCGCAGAAACACATGCACACACGCACACGTACCGGCAGAGGGGGAAAATGTCTCACACACACACACACACACACTGTATACATGGACATACATACACCCAGCACACACGTACCGCAGAAACACATGCACACACGCACACGTACCGGCAGAGGGGGAAAATGCCCTCATAGATCCTCAGATTGAGCCGTTATCTTCCATGTTGACCGGGAGGGAAAGGACAGGGAAATGACGACATCCATGTCCTCATGCACATATATAGCTCCGCGTCCTCGGACGTGGACTTCACATATATACATACATTTGAACAACGACTGAAACGACAACCATCTCTGTTTCCTCACTAAAGGGTCCACGTTCCTTCCCACTCACTCAACGGGCCACGACAACTATTCCCGTGTCGTCATGCATTCTTTACGAGACCTCCACCCATTCACTACCACTTACTCATAGTCACTGACCTTTGAGCCCGAATCCCAGTTTTTAACGTGCACACATACAAATACATACAGACACACATATACAGACACAGACACACTCACACACACACACACACAGCAACTCCTCCACACTCCTTACAGTCCAGAAATATTTTCAGTAGGAAAACTACTTCCCTTCCACCATTGCATTGCTCATTAGTAAAAACGGAACTTGACTCCTCCGAGATCACCATATAATGATATAACTTGCCCTTCCACCCCGCCTTAGCAGTTGTATGTCCCACGGTGCCGGTGCGATACACAGTAGAGGGAGCGACCGAGGGAGAGACTAAATAGGATTTTCAGCATGACTGCAATTCAGCTCGAGCAAAAAGTATCGATCCAATTACCTTATGGAATATCCCTCACGCTCTCTCTCTCTCTCTCTCTCTCTCTCTTCCTCCCTTTCCATAGAATAGCATCCCGTAGCCCTTCCATGCGATCGTCCCTCCCGACCAACTCTCCTCCTGCTTTCACTTTAGTACTGTCTTATAAAACTTGCACGTTGAACGAATATAAAAATCCAAACCGCCTCCCTCCCCACTACCACTACCACCACCACCACTACCATCATGGAAATAAGGGCCACTTATATGTACACAGTACATGTACAGCGGGAAAAGCTCTTTGACGAGCTTGCTATGGAGGAGAGTGAATGAGTGTGTGTGTGTGTGTGTGTGTGTGTGTGGCGGTGAGTGCATGTGCATAAATATGTGTGCGTGCGAGAGAGAGAAGGAAATGAAATTCTAACCCCATGCAAATTTCAAAGTGGGAGTTCAATGATGCCAGTTCATGTTCCATTCCCTCCCGCCGCGGCCGCCTGTCGCCTTCAACTCCCTCCGCTCACCCAGTCAGAGAGCCATGTAGAGTTTCTCCACCATCACTACACAGCCACCTATTCTCAAGAAATGTAGGAGGATGAGGTGGCTTTTGTGCAAGTTCAGCTCCCATTTTCCCCCTCGCTTCACCCCCTCCTCCGACCAAGGCGGCTACGGCTGCGGACGCCGCAGCGGTAGCCACCCAAGCTCCCGCGGCAAAACTTCAACCATGAGCAATACCAGTCAGAACAAGTACTTACTGGCTTCAAATGGTACCGCTCTGCACGTAACTACATCAAATATGCACCACCACAATATAATCCTGCTACTATACGACTACTACGCACGCTCCTCATAGTCCACTGCCCTTTGTTCTTGATTCCAGTTATTGAGAGAGCCAGGAGTGGGCTATATAGGAGATGAGCTGCTGAGAGTATTTCCCTGACCTTTGCCGCCACCCTCAGACCATCATCCCACTTTGATTAAGTCCCTCCGCATACGGCGGCACATTCCGACGGACGCGGTCATGATGATGATATTACCAACCACTCACCATGCCCTGCCTCCATACTTCTACTACTACTACTACTACTACTGCTAATACTACCACTACCACTAAAAACTACCACTACCATACTTCTTCATTGCGGGGAGGAATCAGTGGAGCGATTCCCACACACATACACACATATGCCACATATAAACATACAGACGCACACTTGCCATATGTCAACTATTCACAGAGTCAAAGCTATACTACGATGGTGAGGTCGGGAGTGCTATAATTATCACTTATCAGCTATATAGCCATAGCATGACAGACCCGGCTGCTGCTGCTACTGGATGGAGTCATATGCCCTCTTATTTTAAATGGCAATGACGGATGGCTAGGCTATACACGCTGCAACCACATACACTTTTAAAAATCTCATCTGCTGTCGGGAGGGTGGGCCGACTCTTGCACGATGACTGTGGGGGATGGGGATCCGCGGGGATGGATTGAGATTATTAGTCACCAATAATATCCCTGCCGCCGTACCGGCGGCGTCAGTAAAGTGTGCCGTTTGTGGTCCTCCTGGTGTCCTGGTTCCTGGCCCTCATGGTGCTACTCATATGGTGATGGTGGTGGTGATGATTGTGATGGGCTGCTGCTTCTGCTGCTAGCTTCCTAGCCCCACGGAGACTTTCTCGTACCAAATTGCTCACTCACGTCTGGTTCTGGCTCCGATAAAGTTATTCAGAGGAAGCGTATTAAGCGCAAGGGAATGACTGAGTGAGAGAGAGAGAGAGAGACAGAGAGAGTCAGGAAGAAAAGAATCCGATAAATCTTCCACCTTCTTAAACTTCTTACAGAGTAATAATAAATGGGCCAATGAAGAAATCAGAAGCGGCAGACGTGGCTAAACGGGGGGTAGGAGAGAAAAATGCATACTTATATATATCCGATAAAGTTTATTCTGTTCAACATACTGAGAAATAGAGAGAGGGAGAGAGAGAGAGAGAGAGAGAGATTCATTATGCCGCACGGTCCTCCGTTACGGTGAAGAGGCATGTACATACGTACGGGAGTGCCAGCTGCTTTTAGAGGAGGAAATGGCCGTCTTAAAAAGAACAAACAATGCCTCCTCCTATTCGGCATAATGAGCGTTTAATCCATAAAATAGAGGGCTGTCGGGAACACAATCTGGGTACAAGTGTGCTCCGGTCTACCCTCCTCTCACGCAACATCCTCAACAACTCACCATTGCACACACACAGACACTCAGAAACACACACACACACGCAGGAAAACCGCCGGCTTTTCCTCCGTCTTACTTGCTTAGTGGTCCACTACAACAAAATTTCCCTTCCTTTCTTCTCCCTCACAGCATTCGCAGTAGATCACAAGAACTCGCATATCCCCTATTAGGAACGGTGGCGCGACACGGGACCTTCGTATTCCATAACCAAGTCGGTCTACAACGACTATTACTATTACAACTACTACCATATACTTGCAAATCAGGAGCTTGTCTAACCAAACATTAATGGACCGGCTGGTTTCACCTCACACTTTGCTCTGTCTCAATCCAGGGACACACACACACACACACTTACACTGCGAGAGATTTGTGGCTGAGGGAAACAGAAATTTAGTACGGACATCTCCCTACTTCTCCCAGACACACACTCTCTCCTCCCCACATCTTTTCCCCAACTTTTTTCCTCAACTTCAGGGCGGAATGGAGAGCGGTTGGAGTGTGCAAGTGGAGATCCTTGATAGGAACGGAGGAGACAGAACGGGGGGTAAAATAATAGGAGTAAGTAGACAACGACGACGATGACTATTAAGAGCATACATTTATTTCCCTTCTGTGGGTCCTCATATATAGACGTGATGGTTTGTGAGGACACTTGGACGGAGAGCATGGTTGTACGCATGTATACATGCATGTCGGGAGGGACCACTCCGAACACCTCAATGGCTTTTAACCCTTCACCGTCCACCCATCCCATGCCTGCCTGCCTTCCCTGCTGGAGCCTTCCAGGCTGGAAAACTGGAGAACGAGGCTTTGAGGTTATGTTCATAATACCGACGATGACGACAACGATGACGACGACGACGAACACAAACTGTGAAACAATTCCCCGCGATTTTTTCCAGCCTCCCTCCTGTCACACATGTAGGACGCATATTGCATACACACTAGATAGGTTGACGAACGCGAAAGAGTTAAATTAAATTAGGCTGTAAAAATAAATTACTTGGCTTCCCAGCCATCATCATCATTTACCAGAGAAATTTCCCTTACCACCACCACCGCCGCTGCCACCACCACCACCAATTCCGTCGCTACTTGTATTTTCCATATACCATGACGAAACGAAGCAAAGGGGAATGAGGAGTAGTAGTAGTAAGTGGCAGTGGAGGCACATATAG
>WJFA01002653.1:0-15158 GCA_009870155.1 Pseudobourletiella spinata | reverse complement strand
CACTCTGTGCTAGGGGGACATGTGGGATCCCCCCCTTGTGAGAAGTCTTATCCATCTTCAGTAGTTTTAGCTCCTTCAGTACTCAAGTCTATGAAGTCCCTCCACTCTCACATGCTGCTTCTACGCTCTACTATTTGATCTGAAAATCGAGCTTAGCGTGTTATAGGACCGCACTCAACGGGCATGATTCTTATTGGCTGAAGAAGTGGCAGTAAAAGTTGAGATTTATGGCTAAATTCGGACTGCCTGACAGCAGCCAGAAGCACCGAATGCCTCGCTGATTTGTTATGGAAAATATCTGGCCTAGCCAGGGCTTGTACTGATAGTATCTTTTATCAGCAATAGCAGATAAAGATAGCACAAATAGATGAATTTATCTTTTATCAGCTATCAGCAAGTCGAGCAAAATAATATTTAACTTTTATCACCTATAAGCAACTTTAGCTGAATATTATTTAACTTTTATCAGCTATCAGCAGCTGTTCCTCATTATTATTGCTTTATCAGCAGATTTTGCTGATAAAGCATTGTTTTTTGGTGAGAAAGAGTAGCGTAATGCTTTATGAAGGTTGCGAAGCATTTGCATTTGGTCATAGCTCGTACCCATCCAGTCATAGCTCGTACCCAACTTGTCCCGCGTTCTTAGAACCTGCGGCATGCATCATTATCTATATGATGTACATAACTGTATAAATTATTAAGAATTACAAATTTCATATATCAGCAACTTATCTTTCATCAGCATCGGTAGGAGGATTGAGAATAGCTTTATCATTATCTTTTTATCAGCAAAAAATACTGAATTATCTTCATCTTTATCCTTTTTTCAGCAGACCATGTCCATGAATCTTTATCGTTATCCATGTATCGTCAGATCGCATCAAGTTATCTTTTATCTTTATCTCTGTATCTGTAGTGTATTTATTTTATCTTTAGCGCCAGTTGCTGATACCTAAATTCCCTATCAGTACAACCCCTGGGCCTAGCCAAGAGCGGCCCTACGCATTAATTTTTCGTCCGGCATATTAACGGTTTGGTAGGTCAGAGCCGGACGCAAACGAATGTCGGACCTACCAGGGTTGGTACTGACTTAGCCCTGAGTTACTGGTTTGCTGAGGGGATTGTCTCATGGACCAAACCTTAGCGGTAGAACCTCGTCAATCCGGCCCTTTCGGGACAAGGAATTTTGGCCGCAATAAAGAGTGAGCGTAATAAGGGGATATTTTGACGTGTTCTTGGACCCTTGCGGCAGGAAATTTATGACCGCATTAAAGATTTGCCGTATTAAAGGGGACCGGATAAACTAGGTTCTACTGTTTAAGTTTGTAGTGAGTGTTGACATTAGGAGCGACGGATGCATTGTCAACGCTTTGTTTAACTTTGTGCACTGCCGTCAGTGGGTCGTGTACTCAAGTTTATTTACACAGTGATCTCTGACATATAGTCTAGGAGCTGATTGGCACTGTTGTCCCTCAGACTTGAAAGGATACAGCGCACCGTGATAATTTCCGGTAATTGGGATTTAATGTTGCGGATACAGACGTGAGGATTGAGAATTTACCCGGTTGTACTACAACAGCACATGAAATTTGGAATGAGAATAAGAGAATCCGAAAAGAAATGAGAATGTGGCTCTTAAAGGTGAAAATTCAACTCTGGAGAATTGTGAACGGTCACAGCCTCACATTTTAATAGGAAAATGGAAAGGATGAGGAGATAATGAAGGATGAAGTCCAAAGTCCTCATATAACTTCATAACTATTTGAACGGAAGTGAGGAGTTTAATGATCGAGAACGATCGGGAGTAACATGTTTGCCTGTTAGGCACCAGTTTAAATAAAGGAGAACCTGTTCAACGACGTGAAGTCATATTTGAGTAAATATCCATCTAGGGACCAAAGAAAACAATTTTGCTGCGTAGGATTCCACGCAGAATTAAGCGCGCTCACCATTGTAAGCATCTGACTTTCCGTAACAATTAAATATCGCCGAAAATCTGTGAAATTAATGTTAGCTGAGCATACAGTTGGTACCTTGTCGTCTCTCCAAAATAGAACTCGAATTGAAATAGAAATTTCGAATATTTTCCCAGAAATGTCGCTTGCCTGCTTGCGGTCTTGGAACTTGGCCATACCACAGGTAGTAGCAAAGCTGTTTCAGTGCTGCAATCACTGAACTCCAACAACTTTAGCAACCACTACGGTCCTGGCGACTGTACGACCGTTTCTCGAATATCCAGTTGCTCGAAAAATGTTTTATCGAATCCACTTGCTCGAAAGCGAGTTTCTCGAAACGACCGTTGAACGAACGTCCGTAAATCGAATCCAGTTGATCGAAAGACAGATGCTCGAACGAGAGTTGCTCGAAAGGCAGTTTCTCGAACCGTCGCTTTATCGAATGGTCACTTTACCGAACCGTCGGTTTAGCGAATAGCCACTTTACCGAAACGTCGGTTTAGCGAATAGTCACTTTACCGAACCGTCTCTTTATCGAATGGTCAGTTTACCAAACCGTCTCTTTATCGAATGGTCACTTTACCGAACCGTCGCTTTGCCGAAGGATCTCTTTGCAGAGCCATCAGTTTTTTACGCATAAAGTTGTCCATTTTCCATATCTTTATTCTAGGAGACAGCAGGTTTCTCAGTGTAAAATGATGTTTAAACAATAAACAGTATATGTTAAGTAAAACATGAGTAAATTGTAGTTGTTATAGGTAATAATTTTGAAACATAACAAGCATCAAATTTCTCCTCTGTGCAGCAATTTCAAATCCAAATATGTGTTTAATCATTACCTTGATGCGAACGCGAACAAATTTACGGTTTGCTTAATTATAAATTAAGTTTCAACGGAAAACAGGTCAGAGTCACTAATCACTTCACTTGTTCGATAAATGCGATGAAAATTAAAAGAAATTCCGGACTTAATATACGGCCTCAGAATGTGGAATCATGTACACGAGTTGCTTCTGACGGAGAGTTCAACTTTATCCAAAATTTAATGAACACAATTTTCCCCAGGACTGAGGCTGGGAATATTCAAACTCAGGTTTTCGAGCAACTTGCTTTCGGTTAACTGACCCTTTCTAGAAACATGTGTTCGGCTAACTAACGCGTTCGAGAAACATGCTATCCAGAAACTAACTGTCGGTAAAGTGACGTTCCAATAAATAGGAGTTTTGTGCAAATGTCGACCTTGCTTGGTTCGGTAGACTGGCGTTCGATAAAATGGATATGCGAGAAACGGACGCATTACCTTTCACCCTGAAATGAGCATGGACCACGACGGATAATGTAATTTCAGTTCAAGTCGCGCCACAGTGGCCATTGGCTAGTCATTTCTTCCAGATTCTCCAATCCTAAATTTCAAATACTTTGTCGCTCGCATTCTCAGCCCAAATCTCAACTCTAAAATCGTAGCTGACTTTCTCATTCTCAACTCCGAAACTCTTTCTTATTCTCATTCTCATCTGCTAGTCTTCGTAAGAATGTGCCAAATTCGTAAGAATGAGAATTTGAATTCCAAATCTCATTCGCAACCATAACGAAAATTCTCCCAACTTCTGACGCCAATTAATAATTCTCGTTCTCTCGACTCAACAGCATAAGCCCCTGCACTCCGACCCGTGTTCACTGTTCGCTATTCCTTGTGTTCAAGTGTCCTAAAACCTAGATTAAATCAGGTTAGGAGGGACTTACAATGCTGTTCATCTCCTAGCATTCGATTTTTACAATCGTTTTCCTATCCTTCATAGCCCATGACTTGACATAATGGACCATATTTTCCATCTATGAAGCTTAATACGAAGGATTTCCTTAAAACACCCTATTAGTAGAGGATTTTCAAGCGTCACCATGTGCTTGATCTTCAGGTCTGAACAATAATATTATCGGTGCTCCGGCAGAAGAGATGATGGGGAAATTGGTAGTTCGGGACTTGAACATTTGTGTAACGGGATATCAGCCTCAAGTGAGATGTAAGCCTATCCCTGACGATCTCACATTGAAGTGTGGCCCACAACGGCTCATGTGTTCGTCTTACCGTCAACGTCCGAACAGTGCCCAAACTCATACATAAGTTTCCCCCATAGATCTCTGAAAAAACGAGTCAAGAAGACGAACTTCAACTAAAAAACCGGGTCTGCAATTAACAGCCGGTGAGTCAATAAGAAGGTAGACCTGTTGAGAAGCTAAATTACAGAGAATACTCCCGGAGTTGAGCTTTATCTATGTACTGGCAGGGAACTGAGCAGGATGAACTGCAGGAACTGAGCTAAACCAGGTAAATGCACAATGCACAGCTACAATAGATCAATTATTTGAAGAAATTGTTTTTCAATCTCTCAGTTCTCATTCCCACTGGTTCAAGAACATACTATTTAATCATTTGAGTTTACCTGGAAGACACAAGGCTAGCAAATGAGCATAATTTATCTTCGATGATTATTTTTAGAGTAACCCGTTCGGAGAAAATATATTAGCCGTAACTGTTGCTCCTTCGCTCGCTATGACACCATGAGGCTCATATTTATCACGCCGCTGGTTGTCAGTTACAACTAACTGTAGCTCAACCTCCTCTGTAAGTAATCTGACTAACTGTATCTTAACCTCCCTCTAAATGTATTCATAACATATGGACAGCCCCTAATCGTGATTCAAACAGGAATTCGAGGCGAAGAAGCAGAACTCGGGTTTCTATTTGAATATTCACGGTATGTGCATGGCTAGGATCTTGTTTAACTTATCCCCGTGCACGTGTAAGTCTGCTGTTTGCCTTACTTCCTTTCCCCCTTTGCCTCGCTACCCGCAGTTTCCTCTAAATTAAACCCCCCTGAATTACTTCCAGTTTCAGCAATGAGCACTCATTGGAATGCTGGTATGCTGGACTCGCAACAGTTTGTTCCACTTCCCAGGCTAGACACGAGGAAAAGCGGTTACTCTCTCACAAATGTGATGGTTAATTAAGGCTGCACTTACTCTCCTGCCGGGGCGCGGAGGTGCACAGCTATGTAGGAATGTAATCTATCCAGATGCTCCCCTCCGTATATGTAGACCGTCTCATTTAAGAAGTCGGGGACATTTGACCGCTGGCGACATTTCTCCGACTCAACCACCTAGGGAATACTAACGGAGGAACTCCTTGTGCGGATTTTTTGGCCATCCACCCAAACGGTTTCTTTCATATACTTTGATAGTTATATGAGCCATTCTGACCCCACGGCCCTCTTGAGGTGGAGCAATAAATGTGAGCACTTAGGGTTGCCATAGCAAGTGGTGGTTGGCGGGGAATATTGAAATGATGGTTTTGAGCGGGCTTTGAACTCGCTGAGGTGAGCCATCATTTGAGGGAGGTCATGAAAAACCTTGAAAGGAATTTAGAACTAATGTTATAAGGTCGTAAATTAAGGGCAGGGTATGGACTACGAGCAATAAATGGGGACTCTGAGGGCCCCGGACCCGGAACATCAATTTCACCAGTTGGTCTGAAGGGAATAAAGTGATTTTCCTTTTTCCCATGGCTCTCCTTTTCTGTTGTGGCTGGCTAACTTTCAACACTCTCCCTCACCACACCTCTACCGTACACCCGCCCTCTCTTTATCCAAGGACCGTGTAAGTATGCGTCGTTTTCCGTTCCCATTATTTCCCCCGTCCCTCTTAAGCTGTCGCATTCTTCGACGACGGAAAGATGGATCTAACTCATTTTTACTTTTCCCCATACGTGAAACCTACCGTAATACATTTCCCTGAGGTGAAGAAAGGACTTTGAGACGATTTCATGCATGTAGAGGTTACATTGAAGCAACATCCTGTCACCAGCATGTGGCAGTTCACGCTGGGCATGGTCCTCCGCTCTGCGGTCTGACCGCCAGGAGCCAAAAGGAGGGGATTTGACTGAGGGGAGTGAGAAAACATTTCATACTGATGATGGCTTACTCGAGGGAAACCCGACTCCCTGTGTCCATTCGCAGGAAGTCTCGTATCTTGAATTGACTCCTGGTTTTAATCCCATCATGCTGTTTTTCCTCAGCAAGGAGTCCTCCCCGTTTCCGGATAATGCCTTCATGTCCGCTAGGATTTCTCATCCTATTTCCCAGCATCAAGATTTCTCAGTCGGAGTTTAAGAGTTTCCCTTCCCTAAGTTATCCAGGAAAATTGTGTGTGGATAGAATCTACCAAAGTGAGCCTACTCGCTGTAAATTCGGGTTGAACGGATCTAAAAGCTTCTTTGTTCCGCTTGACCAGACCAAGCTCCGCTTTGAAAAAAAGAAGAGTTTGGTAGAAGTCGCTGGGTTTCACTGAAGGAGATATTCATTTCGTACCACCACAATCTCATTTACCCCGGCTCCAAAAGGACTTTAAGGACTTTTCCAGCTCTGGCTTAATTCGATCCGACGCTATAAGCCCTGATCCATTATAAAAGATCTTGTGCAGTTCCGAAAGAGTGTGTAGAGGATACAAATATTTTGAGAGATAAAGAAATTTGAAATGATCTTTTAGTCGTTGCTAGAAAGAGAATTTATTGTTTCCCACTACCACTGTGGGCCTGTGGAATAACATCCATTTGAAGTTGTAATAATGTGCGGGAGGGAAAACGTATATTTGTAGGAGTGGAACTGGGAAAACTTGTGTGCTATCTTACTCCGCCCGTATTTTCATGGCTATAAATGATGCTCCCACGAGCCGTTTATGAGGTTCTCGGGGGGATTCCAATGGCTCTGCAATACATAAAAATCAAGGGTTCTGAGGGTTACGACACATGAAATGGGAAAGTGCTCACCCATTCCCGCGCCAGATAGGGCTGCTGGAATGAAAGAATGGACTTCCATTAGTGACCCGTTCCTAATACAAGGAGATTTGGCCACTTGGTGAAAATTCCGGGAAATCCTCACCCCTCATCGCCGTGATTTCCTCCACCACCACCTCCTTTCTTTCATCACTCTTTCCCCGTGAAGGAACCTAGTTTAAAACAATAGATTATCCCTACGGGCTGAGAGCTGAAACTATAAGCGAGATTGCACATATTATAGGGAAAGAACATTATTACTATCCAGGAGGACTCTGCGTCCTGGAGACTGCAAAAGTGAAAGGGAGAATCAAGTGAGGGAATGGATGGTTCCATTAGTATTCACAGTGGGAGATACCATTTGAATACAATCTTGTTCCAAGTGGACAAACTTTCTTTTCTGGATTCCAGCTGGACTTACCATCCGACACAGTTGGCAGTGAGGTAGGATATTATTTTTTCACGACAGCCTCACTTCCACCATTTCAAAATAGTTACTCTCGAAATAATTAAAAGGGGTGCTGGACTAGAAATGCTGCCAGCACCTCGACCTCATTAGACGAAGAGGAGGTGATGGAGGGAGAACTGCAATTTCGTCGGCCAACAGATCGGTTGGGAATTGTAAGTAGTACGTGGGAGCGAGAACCTAATAAACTTTTCCCTTTCCTACCTTTCCGATAACCATGGACTAAGGAAGTAGGGAACGAATGGTAGAAAAGTATTTCCTCCCATTCTTCTTCCTGTTGGAGACATGAGAAGTCGTCCGTAACCGAATTACACCGTCACTTGACACGAGGCCATTAGCTGCCAGGCAGCAATATTAAACCCGTTTCATGTCTTCACGTAGTAACTAACTACCACTCACTCAGTGATTGGGTGCGCATAGAGCCCGATTATAATTTTCTTATGTTGTCAGTGCATGAATGTTCACCGTTTCGGTGAGATCAGACTCCTCCCGTCTGATTAACATGTAGTAGAAGGATTCGGCAGCAACACCATAGCAATTAGGACGATGAGATGATTCATGACTGCGAGGTAAGTCTTCCGGATCTACTTCTACTATATTGACTCGATTCACCAACTACACACGCATCCAGCATATGTATCTATATATAATGTCTGCTAATACTACCGGGACCAGCATTTGGTGAAACGCTCCAATGCATCGTACACCGAGATGAAGGCTTAGATGATAGGATTATGAGAGCAGAGAAGAAGAAGAAATCTTTTAGGGGAAGACGTGGCGGATTTTCTGAAATCTGATCCTCGCAGCCGCATAGCGTAATAGATACCTAACCAACCGCGGAAAGCAGGAGCCAGAGCTTAACTGCGAGGACATTATATGCTCCAGGGCTCGACTGAAACTTGGCTCCCATGAGAGCCATTAATGTAATCCATCTGGTTGCCCCAACCCCCTGGACTTTTGGAATTTATTTTCTCGTAAGAGGAAAATTGTGTATACATCCTTATTTACACATTTTGATGGATGCTGGGAGGAAATGGGAAATGGGAATAGAGTCCTCCGTCCCAAAAACTCATTTCGCACAATCTGAGAAAGCGGACTAGATGGGAAATTGCATCTTATGGACTACGGTCGAAAATATTCAAAAGTTACGAATAAGTCTCGCCAAGAGCCACCGGCTCATGTTCATGCCCATTCCCAATATCTCATTCGTTACTGTAGACTGGAGGTGGCCTTTAGAGCCAATTCTGATTGATCCCAGATCCTACCACCGTTTCCCTCCTTGGTAAATAGGAGCCGCTGTCGGTTGATTTCCAAGAATGGGGTTCCCACTTAAACATATAATTTTGTATACACAGTAAGTGAATCTGTTTTGGAGTATGAGATTTACTCACACGGGAAAAATAGTCATGTTAAACATTAATTACAGCGACAATTTCGGCCTATTTATCCAAGCTACAGTATACACTGACGCTCACTGAAGCCGATACCGCAGAGGTTATAGGTATAGGAGGTTTATGGAGAAGCCAGATAAAATCTGCTTGTACTCCTTGCTCGCCTACATAAGTAACATTTTTAGCTAGCTTCTGTGGCAAATGTTGCCCACTCTCTCACTCTCCTTTCCCTCTTCCCTGCCTCTAATCACTCAAACTTTCTCCCGCATCCAATTTCCTTTAATGATGGAACCTGAACGAGTTCCACAAGCTACGGGAGGAAATAAAACCCAAACCGGTTATTGTATCAAGCTGACTGAAAATGGATAAACTTTCCCTCCCATGTCGCCGTCACAAAGCTGAGTAAACAGAGTCGGCAGACAGACGATGGATCTTAATTGGTCTGCAGCTTGTCCGAGATCCCCGAAAAGGATTGTCTTATCAAATAAACACTTTATCCATTTTATTTCACCCCAGAAGACGAAAGACCCGATACGCGGTAGGGCTCGACTCATTCTGCAATGTTTGAAAAGGACATTCTCGCTAACTGGATTGGTCGCCGGGGTAATCACAAGGATTTCCTCCGGTGATCCAATTAGTCTAGATATAGATATAAGAGAATGGGACCCCCAACCAAAGTGTTTACTCATCCTTCCTGTCGTAAACTTGAGTCTGATCAGTTCGACTTTCACCAACTTTATCAGATATTCAAATTTTGGTCGAAATTGGACTGGAAACAGAAATAAGAATGAAATAATGTATTATATTTAAGTTTATTTGAATTTATTACTTAAAAAGAATGAGGTTGGAGTAGGTGTAATGTAAAGTGAAATTAAAATGGAAAGATCGTCGTCACTGAGTAAACGGTTCATCATTAGATGGAAACGAAAGCGGTGCTACCGCTTGTATAGCAGGAAAGTACGCAATAATCTTTATCGGGTAAATTTTCAAAGTACCGATTTTTTTTTCGTCTGAACTCCGTAATGAATCACATGTAGCATAAACCTGTCAAGACGTCTCATGAACATGAGGCTAATAGTCTAACAGAATCACACAGTATGACAGTATGCATGTGCTCACAAAGAGAACATAATGGGAATTGGCAATTGGCATGTGCGGGCGGATCTAGAGTAAGTGAAATAATGATGACATACAAAGCTCCTTACTCAGGAAAGAGCTAACATAACAAAACGAACCAGTTGCCATGGTGATCGTGAGGAATTGTGTTCCGAGTTCACAGTCAACGGTACAGAAACATACATATTTACTTAAGAAGCCCGTAACCTAAATTCTCTGAATCCCTGACAGGATCTCAGCCGAGCTTTACAAATATTATTGTGCCTACGGAAAATCTATGGGAACCAGTGGCGGTACGGAAAGGAGTGGCAGTTTCTGTTAAGCATATGTCTACCGTTAAGGGTTTTATTATCAAAGGGAAATTCATCAAAAAACGAAGGACAAAAGGACTCATCTCAGTTTCTCTCTCCCTACCCAATAAAGGGTATCTGGTCAAGGGAATTGTGCCATGAGTTAACACGGAAAATCCGCCTTCTCTTCGTCCGAATTCGTACGAGTGGCCTCCCGCAAATCTGGGATTATTAGCTATCGTGTACAAGTGCTGTACAAGGCGTGTTATACAGGGTGTCCCATACTGATAGGTCACATTTGTTTTTAATCTGGAGTCTGAACGGCTCAACGTAGAACAATGATCGAGATAGCAATCGAAAGCTGAGGCTTTAAGATTTTGTTTTTGTCATGCTTGGCCAGATCGGCTCACTGGTACCGGAGATATGCTGCATGGGTAAAATGATCCGGTAATTTAACATTACCGTAAGCGGGATACTGTTTGGCTTACTACTCTTAAACCCCGTGGTTTAGGTACATGTGCGTTAGCGCGTTCGGTAGATCTTGAGACGCCGCTTCAGACCTGGTGTATCAATTTTTGCTGCACCTGAACTCCAAAATTGACGCCATGGGATGTGTGGGCTTACCACCGCAGCGTAAGCATGTCACAGTTAAACACTGCTCCATGCTCTTTATGAGACTGGAAAAGGGCAGAAATTTGTGATCGTCTTTATTTTGTACATGCCATAATGTCCCACACCACTCCAGCAAACAACTCCAATTGCACCAAGCACAAAATTCAACCCCAACAAGCCTGTGCAAGTAACCTAATGCTGTGGTTTATAGACGAAAATCGCCTCGTTGCCACTAACATTCGTGTGTTGCACCAAACAATGCCATAACCACCAAACCGAGTTTCATAGATTTTTTATGACAGCCCTGTGCTTCAAATAAAGAAAGTCAGTCAGTTGAACCCATGTTTTGCACAATAAAGTTTGGGTCACAATCCATACGTTATCCATAATCGCCTGGTGTGGAAAAGCGAAAGCTTGGCGTCAGCAAGTCTTTCGATAGATCCGCGTGGTCTTTGTCAACAAGGACGGTTTTTTTTGTATCTACATCCTTAATGGTTATGCCGGGATTGGTGCAAACGGGATAGTTTGGTGCAACACACGAGTGTTAAAGGCAACGAGGTCATAAAACCGGACGATCTGGCCAAGCATGGTACTAAACAAACACCCATACCCAAAGAACTGAGTCTATCGTGTTATCACATCGCTGTACATTTCAATTACTAAACTCGGTTTCAAATTCACATTTTTTTGAATGAGCTTCACCATTGTGTGTATTTATTACATTTTTATATGCAGTTGTTTTAGTTATTTGTCATTTTTCAGTTGTATGAGGCTTACTTTTCTCGTACCCACATGTTGTATGAAAAATTTCAGTTGTTTAACACTGCTAAGGAATATTCATGTAGTAGAGAGTGGAGGAGTTGAAGAGAAAGGATCTAGTCAGATTTGGATGATCTAAGTTATAAGGAACGGCTATGACGCTGGAAAACCTTCTAAGTTTCTCTCAGTAGTGACACCATCCAGGATGGATATTTTCTCCTGCTTTCTCCCGGTTTCCACAGCTCTGATTACAATCTGAAAGAATTAACTTTATCTTTTACCTTGTGAGACTTTCCCTGAGCTGTATGTAGTAGTCTGTGTCATTTTCTTGTGATGAGGACTGCATAGCCGGGCCTTTTCTTTGTAATACATCTACTTTTTGTTTCTTCATTTTCAGAGAATCGTTGCCCCGGGAAACTCAACTACTCTCACAAGTCTGCATTTCTTTCCGATGTAATTTCATGGGGGACTGGAGAGGAGAAAGAAATGAACGACGTATGCGAACACGAATGGACGGCAAGGACATGAAGCTAAGTTCCAGAAAATAGGATTTGGCGGCGTAAACTCGGTGAGAAAAATACCCAATCTCCTGTTTACTGTGCAGAAAAAGTATAAAGATAAATCCTGAAGCACTTTCCTCCAAGAATTCTGCTGCACTTAGAGGGATTTTATTGGTTGGAAGAGAGTGCGGCCCATCGCGAGCAGAGGAAGGAAGACAAGGACATTCAATTAGCACAAAGGCCAGGATCTGTATAATCTCGCTGTCCTGCCTCCGAAGTCAAACATACTTCCGCCTTATTCCTCCCCGCAGGAAGAGAAAGAGCGAGATTACAGGAAAAATCTGAGTTGGCCAGCAGGATGCAAATCATGAGGAGACGGAGGGTGGATGAGAAAAAATAAACGAAGAACATCGCGGCATGTAGTGAGCTCTAGAGCAAACAGGACAGAACTGCTTAGCTATCAGGAACAGAGTAACAACTGGCAGAGTACCAGGGGAAAACGGAAGACGATACGGAGGGACCTCATCCTGTTCAAGTGAGACTGCTGGCAGTGGCGAGAGTTTGAACTCCATATCCTGTCGAACGATGGGGAAGGAAACGGGCGACAAGCAAGAGACGGTCACATTTGCTCTCATCGCAATTGTTGTGTTTGGTACAGCCTTAGTGCTCGTCCTTCTTCTTTGCTATGCATGTGTCCTCCGACGACTCTGTTGCCCAGACTTCGGTCGTGCAAAGTCTCACCACGCCACGCGGAGCACCACGACTCAACACACCTCCTGCGACATAACCAGACTTGACACTTTGACAACGGAACGATCCCCCTCTTAAGTAAGGTTACTCTGTCTCTCACAGACAAGTTTATGCTGCATCACATATGTTTCTAACCTCAACCTCCTCGCTCCCAGACGGCAGTCGACAGCACATTGAGAACGCTTCAAAGTGTCGGCATTTGGCAGAGTCGTGAGGCAGAAGGACCGAGTGCCATTGAAGTTGAAACCATAAATTAATGCGTCTCTTTCTCTTTGCAAACCGGAGTTGAATGCGTTGCCCTTTCTGCTTTATCTTCTTGAGTGCAGGGAAAGCCATGGACCGTTCACTGGCCACCCTGTGTGCTTACCGAACAGGGTGGAACATTGTGGGTGATGGAAAACTTAAATCATACGCAAAATCACGATCCGCAAGCTACGAAAACCAACACTCATTCCTTTCCAATTCACATCATCAAATTCATGACTTTGTCAAAGAATGTGTGCGGATGGAGAGACCTTAGTACAGCGCTGATGTTCATCTCCACGTGTAGCTCACAGCAGTCACGGAACTTCTACAAGTTCACTACACTCATCATTATCGCGTGTCCGATGGCTACAGACGAAGAGGCTGACCTCTCTAAAGGGTCTCGCAAAGGAATCAAGTGGAAAGGAAGTCTAAATCATGTTCTCAGAAAAGACTTGCCACCCTGAATCGATTCTAAGACACATATGAGTAGATGCTACAGAGGTTTGCCGGAACTCGAAAGCAGTTTTTACCTCGTTACTTTTATCATTGAGTGATTTTCTCTTTGTTACCTGTAACCTTGGAAAGCATCTTTTCGTTCATTCGCTTCATTATGTCCGCCTATATGACGATGCGAATACCGTTTGAAGACTGAAAATCCGGATTTAGTTCGCGTGGAACAAGAAAAATAATTGCTTCAGGTATATTAAGAGATCACAAAAAGGAATAACTGTCAAGATTTTCGCATGAACTTTGTTTAGTGTACTGCTACGAAATACACTAACTAAGGGCACTGGCTAATGAATGGTGGGAGTGTTGGTTTGGTGTGCTGAACGAGTGCCAGCGGTAGATGGAGTTCATTTTTTTCATTGCTGTAAGTACGATTACTTTGTGGTGGTATTGTGTTCTTTTCTTACATGAACTACTGGCATTAAATTTTGTGTAATACCCTTTTAATACATTAACAATGACAAGCCCTGAGCTACTGGAATAGCCATGGGAGAGTTACTTTGTTTGCGAGAGATGCTCCTTAAAGTATGGAAACTTCTAATGTAAAGTAATTTATACAAAATATTCCTCACTTCGGGTTTTTGGATCGAATTAAATTACCTGATTGAGTAGGTTTAGCACAAAAATGTATGGTGTACTACCTTCTGGAATGAGAGAAATAAACTATCTCTGAAACTGTGTCAAACTTGTTTATTTGCGCAGCTCTATGGGATTTTGATAATGTAATGTACATGAATATTCAATTCTTTTTCAGACCGACAATCAATGCTAAAAAACTTAGTAATGAAATTAAAGTGGTTGATTGAAATAGTGTTGAGTTTTCAATCATCAGATGACTAGACGGATGTGCATTCACGTAAAATCTTTGCTATGAATTTAGAGCCAATAGTTTGATTTTCAGATAGTACTCTTCGCTGTACCCACAGAATCTTTCTGTGATGATGTCACCACTACTTATAGATTTCAATTCCGCGATGAACAAGTGAATGTGTATTTGTAATCGTTTTAAATCTTACGAGAAACACTCAAGGGCTCGTGACGCTAGCTCAGGACAGCATGTGTACTATCGTTTTCAGCACTGACTGAAACCTAATATAGAAAAAAAAATTAAAAGTAAGCTATGAAATGCGATATGAACATATGCATATGGCATTTAAGATGCAAATTCTTTGAATCTCGAGGGTGCCCCATTGACCATATTTTAAAAAATCATGAGTTAAGTAAAATGAAAGTTAAAAGATGTTCATATTTAAACTTTCACGATTTACAATACTCATTTAAATACTGAAATAATAAAATCCATGTTAAATGTCATCAGCAAATGTCTACTTTGGATACCTTTCCTCTGTTTCAGGTAGTGCTCAAAACAATGGTACACATGCCGTTATCGCGTATGCAGCCCATTGCTTTGGTGGTTCGCTCAGTAGCTTACTCGACTTATGAAGTTACTACAACAACCACAAATCTATCATCAAGCAGGTCGGGAGGTCTTCCTCCGGTTGTTTAGGGGCTGTCCAGATATTGCGTATACACTTTTTACCCATTTTGTACCTCCCCCCCTCCCCTTAGTATACAAGTCGTCATTTCAGCGGATCCCCCCCTCCCCCTATGCGTATACAAGATTTTCTGGTGACAAAAAAACCTCATTTTTATTAAAATATAGTTTACCTTGTGACAATCCTAAAGCAGAACTAAAATTTGCCCAAATTTATCAAAAATTAATGCTTGTAATGTAGAA
>WJFA01002652.1:0-15159 GCA_009870155.1 Pseudobourletiella spinata | reverse complement strand
TGGTCACCATAATTATGGTAGCCATGGTATGGACGCCTTAAGGGAAACGAATCACAAAGGTATTTAGCAGCCGTCGCTGTGCTCCGTTAAAAGATCTTAAACATTTGATTTTTGAAACAAAATTAAATTTACTCAAAATTTATATTTTAAAATTTATTAGATGTCGATTAATTAAATTTTAAAGAGTTTGGAAACTAAAAAATATGTTTAAAATGTTTCAAAAGTTTTTAATTTACGTCAAAAATTTTAAACTTTGATTAATTTCAATTTTTAAAAACATGTCAAATAGTTAAGAATTTTTAATTGCTAAAAAAATTTTAAAGCATTCACTCTTTACTTTTAAAGCATATTTTGAGGCGAGTTTAAAGCATTTTTGCGGACGCCCTAGTGATAAGATACACATGCTCGCTTTCGCATCATTTTGGAAGCGGATACCGATGCGAATGCGGATACGATCATGTGTATATCAGTTGCATCTATTACTATCGTTCTGGGTCTAAAAATCCTAAAAGTGTTAATACAGTAATCACTTTTACACTTGCTTTTTACCAACATTGAGTTTGGTATGTGATATATACGATGTTATTGATGAGGTTAAAAGAGGTTTAGTTTGAATCAGTGTATGCCTGTCTGGTATTTAGCATTATCAAGTGTTTACCATTCTTTACGAGGCGAGAATGGAATAACTTTTGCGTTTCATGATTAACTAGTATGAATTACTGCCACGCTTGTTTTTTCTACCAACGTTGGGTTTTGAATGTGATAAAGAACACATGTGAATGTTTTATTCATTATGTAATTATAGCAGGTGCAGCAGTTGTTTCATTCTGGGCATTAAATTTAATTTTTATAATTGGATACGTGATACAATGCGATACGAAATCGACGTATCGTATCATAAAAATGATGCGAATACGATACGAACCCAAAATTTTGCAACCGTATTCTCGCACTGTATTTGGTGATGCTGTGATGACATACGTTTCCTATGTCTAAAACAATTATTAATGTGTTAATTTGGCAATTGGCCCAATGTCTCAGAATAGGTCAATCCTTAATCACTACTCCCTTATGATAATTAAGGTATGATTCAGCATGACTCACTGATATATGACCCATCTACACTTGTTTACTCATGTGTTTCTGTGAGTGCGAACCTTCCCTGTTAAAAGGGTTCCTCTCCCCACACTCTTACAGACGGTTTTTACCTTACCGTAACTCTACTCAGCTGACCTTGATTAATTCTTGCTCAATATATCTCACCGTAATACGTACACTAAAATATTCAGCCTTACTAGTTGAGGTCCCCACGTCTATTTATTCCAAAAATCACATACTCATCACATGGTAGCAGAGCGTGGATTGTTTCTCGTGTTACCCGCATAATTGCCAGGGAAAGTTCGCACAATCCAGCAATAGCATTGCAGCAGTGTACTCCCCTCTATACAACAACATAAGTCCTCCGTGTACTCTCGGTGTTCACAAGCCAGTTAGCCACAAAGGTTGTGTTTACTCTCTTGCTATTTTCCCTTGATCATTAGAAGTGTTTCATTACAATGGCAGGCAGCAGTGACGCAGCAAATGTGCACACCATCCAGAAACTCATTGGCCCCAACTACCGCACATGGGCGTATCAAATCAAGCTCACCCTCCGTGAAGCGGAGCTTCTGGAAATCGTCGGCACCGAGGAAATGCCCGACGCAGAAGCAGCCAAGAAAGACTGGAAGAAGCAGGACGCCAAAGTGCCGTCCATTATTGCTAAGCTGCTCCTTTATAACACTCTAGACGCCGAGCAAATTTCTCATGTCCAGAGCTGCAATACCTCCAAGGAACAGTGGGATCAACTCAAGGACGCCGTATCCGACAATTGTCGTCTCAGTAAAGGTCACACCCTTTCTCGTTTCTGGTCATTCCGCATGGAAGATGGTGACGACAATCTCAAGAAAATGGCTGAAATCGAAAGTCTCGCCAACTTTCTCCGTGACATGGGCTCTACCATGCTCGAAGATGAACTGTGCTTAAAAGTTTCCGACGCCCTGCCCGTCAGCTATGACAACATTCGCACAGCATGGAACGTGATGTCTTTCAAAAGCCAAACCCGTGAGAAGTTGTACGCTATTCTGAAAAATGAAGTAGTTTACCGTAACTCTCGTTAAGGTAATCAGGCTACTGAAGAACATGGTGTCGCATTTGTGACCAAAAATCATTGGTTCGAACCCAAACCGGATATAAATGGTGACCGTGATCAGCAGAGAAAGAAGAAATGCACTTTCTGCAAAAATCTTGGCCACACGAGAGAATAATGCAGAAAGCTCAAGCGGAAAGAAGACCGTAAAAATAACAGAAACAGCAGGAACCCTCCCAGTCCAGCCGGACTCCAATTTTCCTTCATCATCCCAGGGTCCCCCGACCGGTGCCAACGTGAGTAACTGGGTGCACCCTAAGCGGCAGCTCAAGTCCGTATGATTCTTCATACCCAATCCTTGCCACAACCCAGCCTAGCCAATATGATTCACGATATCCAACCCTTGCCCCAGCCCATGGAAACCTCGCTCTTCGAAGGGACTTCTGGATACTCGAAACCGGAGCATCATTCCACACGTGCGGTAACAAAGAATGGTTCCGTGGCTTCAGAATCGATACATACAATGGAGTAATCACTAATTATGAAAATGGTAAAGTACCCGCACTACAGGGTAAACTAATCAACCGATCATACACAATGAAGTTTCGTCCTGCCCTTAAAACAGTAGGACATGCCAATCTGAGCTAATTCTTGCCCGCTGAAACCTGCTTAAAGACGGGACATCAAACGTTAGGGCACAGAAACCACAGGTATATCCAAAATACCGCTTAAAAATGGCTGTAGCGGGTTGAAAAGTTATAAGAGGAAGTGAAAGAAAAATTCACATGCTTTGAATTCGTTAGGGGAAAACTGACCCGAGGCCCATTTACTCGCGTGACTCACAATAAATCATTTAAACCAGACGAGAAAATTTATGCCGATCTCGCAGGCACTATGACAGTGCTCTCAATCTCAGGGTCGAAATATGTTCTGCTTTTAAAAGATGCTGCATCCAGTTTCCGAGTTGCCTATTTCCTTGAAACATAGGATGAGGCTGTAAGGGGAAATATTTTGTCAGGTTCATTGAAACCGCTACCAGCAGAGCCGTGAAAATCTTCTCAAAAGACAGTGGCACAGAACTGGTAAACAGGGACTATCAAGCATTTTTAGGGAACATGGTACAGTACATGAAAAAAGTGCTCCGTACTGCCCGGGGACAAATGGAAAAATCGAAAGAGAAATCCGGACTTCAAAAGAGTCGGCTAGAACTATGCTGATAGCCGCTGGTCTTCCACATCAAATATGGGCAGAAGCTATCTCTACTGCTATTTACACCCATAATCGTGTATTAACTAGCCAGGTACAAGAAATTACTGCATTTGAGCAAATTCGGAGCTATAAGCCTAACCTGGAACATGTCAGAGTATTTGGGTGTATTTAATATGCATACGCGCCCAAACAAAGAGATTCACTTTGGACGATGTGGCACGGCAATACAGACTAGTAGGGTATAGCGAACGCACCGACTGTATGACGAGATTAAGTGTGATATCAACGAGTTTCATCGTGTGATATTTCACGAGTATTCTATATCTCAGGCAAAAATTGAAATAATACTCCCAGAAACTACCAATGTAAATCTCCAGACGCCACCAAATACCCGTCTTCATATCCCACTGACTCCGCAAGCAAATGCAAATCCATTAGACGATAGCGGTAATGAGCTCGAGCCAGAGTTCCACAGCCCAGCTGGACAACCTTCTACAGCTCCCGCACCCCCGCAACCAGTCGTGCAGCCAGCTCACCCACCAGTTGTCACATTCCCTCCACAACCTGTCCCACAATGACAGCAGCATCCAACAAGCTGTTGCAGTTCTTCACAGCAATCCCAAATGCAAGACATCATCTTTGAAACACCCCAGGGACCATATACTGCCCGCAAACCCGTTGGTGAAAAAGTCAAGCTGAAAATTCCAAAGAACCTGATGTACAATTCTGAGATGCTTCAGCCGGAAATTCTCGACAGCAGACTTCGTAGTGGGAAGAAAGTGTCAACTTCCCAAACGTCAGCTTCACGAGATGACCCAGTGGAAGAACTTCATCATGCTTGTATTTGCTCAGTTGTACTCGTCGAACCCGCATCATACCAAGAAGTCATTAAATCAACCCAAAGGCAGGAATGGCCTACAGCAATCAACGATGAACTCCTAAGCCAGCAATCAAATCAGTCGTGGACAGAAGTTGATCGCCTCAAAAACGGTAAGCTTCTTGAAACGCGTTGGGTTTTCAAAATCAAACGAAACCCCGATGGCAGCATTGATCGATTCAAGGCAAGACTGGTTGTCCGAGGTTACCGCTAGGAGGAAGGTGTCGACTACTTTGACACTTTAGCTTCAGTGTGTCGATATGAGTCCATTCGACTTATTATCTGCGTGGCAGCATCTCAGAACTGGCATCTTCATCAATTCGGCGTTTAAACTGCATTTCTCGGCGAGGAACTTCAAGAAGACATATGCGTCAAGCCACCAGAGGGGTACTTCACAGAAAGAACAAAATCCTCAAATTTTAGAAAAGTATTTATGTCCTTAAGCAGGCCCCCAGGTGTTGGAACACTAAATTCAGCAAAGTTCTCAGAATTTTTTGGATTTAAACATTTACCTGTGACTCAAGCGTGGTATGGCACACATTGATGGCATCCCAGTCGTCCTTGCCCTATACGTTGAAGACGTTTTGGTTGTCTTCATCCCATACAGCAATTGACACCATCATAAATGTCATCAGAAGTAGCTATGAGATTAGTGATGGTTCTCCCTCAACCTATGTTGGACTTGAGATCAGTTGTCACGACCAGGGCATAACAATCTCGCAGCATAAATACATTACTGACTTACTCATCAAGTTCAACATACATGAGTCCAAACCTAATTCCGTGCCACTTCAGCCCTACACCAACGCGGAACTTCGCCCAGCAGAAAATCCTGACTTAAGGTTCCCTTATCGGCAACTCATTGGCTCCCTTCTATTTCTTTTATTCTATGGCTAAATGCAGTAGACCAGATATATCATATGCTGTCTCTCGCCTATCCCAGTTTCTATCGTGTTTTAACGAATCCCACTGGAAAGCAGCCAAAGGGGTCCTTCGCTACCATAAGGGAACAGCAGACCTTAGCATTACGTATCCTAACGGTGGGTCCATGATTGTTAGCGCTTATACGGACTCCGATTGCGCCGGCGATTGGATTACCTGCAAATCAACAAGTGGTGTCGTTGTTCAACTCAACAACACGATCATAAGCTGGTGCAGCCAAAAACAGGCCTGCGTCGCCCAGTCGACTGCAAAAGCTGAGTACATTGCCCTAGCAGCTGGTGCAAGAGAGGTTGCTTGGCTTCGGTCTTTTATTCACCAGTTAGTATTCCCTCAGCCTCAGCCAACTCAGATCTTTGTAGACAATTAAAGCGCTATCATTATGTTCGTGACCTCGGTACGAAGGGTGCAGTGTCAGTTCATTATGTACGCACTGATTCCCAGTTAGCCGACTGCCTGACCAAACCACTCCTAAAAGGAAAACTTGAGGAAGACCTCGAAAAGCTGGGACTGAATTCTAAAACGGAACCATCCTGTATGATCCATCCAGTTAACCTCAGCAACGTCTCACTCCTCTATCCCTGGACTATCTAGATTCTTATTTTCTAGATACGCTCAACCCTTGTGACGTCTTCAACATTTCAATCACTCATACAGATCTCGTTTCAGAAGCCAGGGAAAGATGCCAAAAGATATACCAAGAAACCTTAGACGAACTGGAAGTAATGTGCCCCAAGAAAAATATTGGTGAAATCCACTTGCAATCCAAAAGGGCAATTGGAATGCTAATATCATTTGCTATTGTTCTCATCTGGCTGACGCCGGCTTTGATATCTCCGGAACGATAATGGCTAGGAGCAACGGACATAAAATACAGGCGACTACCGATGCCGTGAATACATTGGATGCTGCCATTAAGGACAACCACGACAGAATCCGGAACATAACCGAGCGTTTCAACAAAGCTGTAGACCATTTGACCAATCTGCAAAAGGACCATGACGAGTTCAAGGGAATGGAAATAACCATGAACATTATCATCTCCCAAGTCGCAGCTAACCTACTAATCGGAAAATCAGTAATCAAGGAGTCCAAACGCTTGTGGAAAATGGGAAAGGCCTACGTGGTCGTTCTGGAATACCTCAACCACACCACACCCTGCGGGGATAAGTGTCCAGTCCACTTCGCAAAGGCCCAAATTTGCCAACCTCAAGGAAGGGTGACAGGGGGTTTACAGTTCCTCATGTTAGCAGTGACCTGATTGTCGTCTAGGCTGATCCATTTAAACTCATGATGAATAAGAAAAACGAAACCTGCACCGTGAAATACACAGGCCCAACTAATGCAATCATGTCTACCGAGAAAGATTTTTTTTATGCTGTAAATTGGCAGGCCTTTAGATCGGACTTGATCCTTGCCCTACTGGGCGGCTACCTACCAAAGGATGACTCAACAAACGGTACCAGACATTTTTCAGTGGACCACTGTCTACCGTCCAGTACTGGAGACGAACGTCACATCGTACAAAACAAGGCGTTAAACAACCTTTACCGTCTTTACTGCCCGGAGTCAACACTCACCGTTGGAGGATTTGTACAAAAATGTCCGGAGCATGTCTTCAGCCTTCCAACGACAGCTAACTTCTCCGTAAACGATCTCCAATTCCAGGCCCTAAGTTTTAATCTTATCCATAAAGCGACCTTTGATCCAATTATCACTATCAAAGCCAACTGGCACTTAAAACCATGTATCAACTGGACCTCCCTGAAAATAGATTAACCCGCGAAGGGCCAATACAAACACATCCATCTGACAACAGTCTATCATGTATACTCAAATTATTGGTCTACAATTGGATGTAGTATTTTCATTATGATTTTGACTATCATTATTACCTGCGGTTAGCAGGCAATTAAAAATGTTAGGGGGGTTGAGAGACGGAAAAAAACTGAGGCCTGACCCTACATGGATGTATGTCGCGGTTTAGGTTACAATAATTTTCATCAATTTTTAAATTGCGGCTTGCTGTATACTTTTGGGATTTTTCTGAGGTCAGGGGCGTGCTACGTGAAGGGTCAAAGGATGGCTTTTGACTAAGTATACATGTACATCAATGCTTTTAGTGCGGGTTGTTGTTGTGCTGGGAGCTGGTCGCATTGAAGGGAGTCCAGCAATCAGCACAGCATAATGAAGTTGGGTACGACATAGGTAGATTGCTACTAATCACTGCGTGGGCCTCGCATGCGGATATCGTACGCTGTTTGTGTACAAATGCGGAAGCGTAAGATATGGGTACGAATGTATGCATGAAATGGTGTTTGGAGGATGGAAACTTTTTGGCGGCGTGTTTTGTCGTTAGGAGGAGTGGACTAAAATATTCAGCCTTACAAGTTGAGGTCCCCACGTCTATTTATTCCAACAATCACATACTCATCACAGATGAGATACGCAGCTCCATATCAGTATTGGACATCCCTATTGCTGGAACATTGGACTCTACTTACGCTCAGTTTCCCTTCAGTATCGTCGCTTTATAGAGAGACAAAGGATGTTTTAATTGGTGTAAAGTTCTTACAAATGGTTTCTGGCTAAGGATCGCGACCAACTAACGGGTCTCGAACAATACTACCAATTGAAACTCAACCTCACTTACTCAACCAGGCTCATACTGAGCTAGAGTCAACTCAATTACAGCAGATCTGAACAAGAACCACCTCAACCACAGCTGATCTGAAGCAGACCCAACTCAACCAAATTCAAGCTGAACCAGGCTCAAACCTACCAGGGTTTCTCTGAAACAAGAGGAAATTCAACCAGATTTCCTTCGACCGACGTCACATCTCAACGACCTTGCCTCCGAGCCAAGTAAGAGCTAAATCGTTGTGCTAGTATTTGACATGACTTGCTTAGAACGAAGTCAAAGCTCGTATAACTCAGTTTGCATACACGAATCCAGAGATGGACGGATTACACTCTCTAGTAATCTGATTGCATCTCAGATTACTTCAGTTATCTGACTATATCCCAGATTTTAGATGACTCTAATTTTTCCTCCAGATTACAGGTTAAACTACGTATCACTGAGTTTTCCCCCAGATTTCAGATTACAGATTAATTGTAATGAGATCACTTGTAAAATTACAGGTTACCGCTGTAAAGTTTTATTTCCTCAAGTATTTTTTAAATTCAGTAGAAATTAGATCCAACTATTTTGGCATGGTTTTTTGAAATGAAGTTTCGCCCATACAAACGGGACCCTTCTCATTTTAAGCAATTAATGCATTGGCTTCCTGTCGTTATTTTTATGTAAATTTAATTTTTCATTTGTAATAATTTTTAAATTTACGTGCTATCTTTTCCTTATCTTGTGTCAGGGAATTTTCAGCGCATGAATTTATCTTTCATCTTACAATGAAAAACCCTCCAGATTGATCGTTATCTTTTACCTGACCTCGATTTTGTTAATATGAGCAAGGCTCGTTAGCGGATATATACTTGGCATTAAAATTCTCAATGCGCCCTAATCGCAATAGTGTGTTAATTAATGTGTCTAGCAAAAATATGCATTTTCGGGAAATTTTGGTAGTCCTTACCTGTCAATAGTTCAGTATGGCGCACCAGTCTGGGGACTGGAACAGGCGGAACAGGTGGAACAATTTCACATTCAAATGTATAAACGGCTGTTGGGTCTACCTTTGTACACGCCGGGATATATGGTGAGGCTGGAAATGCGGATTACTCAGCTCGAAGGGACATATTCTCAAGCAAGTTTTAACTTGGTGGAGAAAAATCCTGATGATGGAATGGGACACGTTACCGTCGATATGCTACAGAGCGCTGCGCAAGTTAGACTTAACTGGGCTTCCCAAATACGGAAGCACCTTCAAAATATTGGTTACCTGTACCTGTGGGAAGAACAAGACCCGGAAACAATAAAAGCAAAAATACCTTTCATCACCTCTATGGTGGAAGACATACAGCATTATGAGGATCTAGAACGAGCTCGTAACTCCTCGTTCAGTCATTTGTATGCAAGCATAAAAAGGAGGAGAGGGCCGGAAGACTATTTTCTATGGGGAATATCCCTCAATAAAAGTCGTCTCGCTCCACAACTGCGTCTTAGTGGAGCATCACTATTTGGAATATATCTACACGGCAGTAATTATTGGTTCAACCCGTCAGAATTATGCAGCATCTGCAATCGTCAAGAAACACACAACTTGGAACACTTCTTAGACAGCTGCTGCGGCTATAATGCTCTGAGAATCAATTGGGCGAGGCCGGAAAGTTATTATATAGACAAATTAATTTTTAAACGCCCTAATGATTTGAATGCAATTTATTTTTATACACTCCAAGCTCTGAAACTTCTCTCATGGTTTTTAGCTGAACAATTACCTCATGCTAAATACTAATATAAGCCAATCACACCACCTATTTATAGTTTTAGTCAATGAATGATAGCTAAATTAATTAATTACTAAAATCCTCAATGTTTCGTAACTTATCAAGATCCCTGTATCGGTTCAAATCGGCATTATCTGATGTTGTTGTGGGCTACGGCCCTCTTAAGACAATAAATTTCTATTTCTATATAATTTTGGTAGTCTTTATTCGAATTGCTGTTACTCGCCGCTAAAGTTTAATCATAGTTTCTATTCGCATATAAATCGTCCAGAAACATCGATAACAAGTAGGGGGTAGGGGTGGGGTCGGAATTTATGTCTACTGATGTTCAGGGGTAGGGAGGGGTTTGTCTGATATATCGATGTGCAAAATTTTTTCAAAATAACCCCTGTTTGGCTACAAAACTCATCGAGAATTTTTGTAAAACTCTATCGTATTTACTTATTGACCAGAAAAAACATTGATATCGATATTTATGGACGGTCCCATAATCTGGCTACAAAAAATCCCGTGACGGTGTATCAGTGGTTTATACTCCCATGAGGACCGACTATGAATCAGATAATGAAAACATTGAAAAAGATCAGTTGGCGTGGAAGTTCTCTCAGACTTCCCGAAAGTGGCCCTCCAGTTAGTGCAGCCACCTAAATATAAAATTTTTTCGGTTCAAAAGCAATCTGTAATCTGTGAGTCTGATTACAGATTACTTACGTACGCGAGATTGCAGATTACTTCCTTAATAAAGTGTAAGCCAGATTATAGATTACAGATTACTTTTTTCCTAGAATTTAAGCCAGATTACAAATTGCAAATAACGGTAATCTGCAATCTAGATTTATTTACCACCCATCTCTGCACGAATCAAATTGGCTTGGCATTATATTGAATAATTGGAATATGAAAATATGATGCCGAAGCCATCATATGATTCCCTGCCGACACACTATAGGCCTTGTCAACTGCGAGCACAATGGGTTAACCCTTACCTGGTTTAGAGGCAAGGTGGGTGAGATGTGACGTGGGTCGATGGAAATCTGGTTGAATTTCCTCTTGGTTCAGAGGAACCCTGGTTGAGTTGAGTCCGTTTCAGCTTGAATTTGGTTGAGTTGGGTCTGGTTCAGATCGGCTGTGGTTGAGTTGGTTCTGGTTCAGTGTGAGCCTGGTTGAGTATTTGTGATTGAATTTCAATTGGTTGTATTGTCCGAGACCCCAAATAAAACCCCAGTGTTGCTCCAGTGGTACATGTTATCCATTATGGTAGCCTATTGGTGAAAGTCTTAGAAGTTCCGTGTTTATGGAAGTGATTATGACTGTGATTCGGTTGAAAAACGACGCCGTTATTACGGCTGACGGGGTATGAAGGTTTCTTTCAGAATTCTTACCGTTCAGATGTGCTGCAATACTGCGCTTGTTGGTAACCCCAACAATACATGGCAGGCACGGCATTGTGTATAGAATATCTCTAGAAGTGTGAAGCTCCTACATGGTTTTATCTACAGCGGATTGGCTGGCTGTGTATGAGTCAGCCTGAGTGTATAGTCATCCTGATGGGATTGTCGAGTACTATGTAAGTAGTAAGATAGGAAAGACGGAGAAAGACGAGGAGAGGACGAAAAAAGGAGATCCTACTATTCGAAGATGTTGGTTCACTGCTGGTCGTCAGGCGTCAAGATAAAAGGACGTAAAAATATAGAACAAGTCCCTTGCTCGTTAGATCAACCAGTACTAGTAGTACGCACAGTGGCGGCAGGCTAGCTGGTTCCATCTTCCTGCATTGAATAAGCATAAATATAATCATACGCCTAAGTAAATAACAAAAGGTCCCCCCTCTTTCTCCTCTTCTGCTCACAAGAGAAATTGTCTCCCCAAATAAGAAAGCTATGCATTGAAAAGATATGAGAAAAGACTATTATGAGTCTTTGAAGAAGTTTTCACCCGGCTTTCACATTTTTAGAAGATCACCAGGAACGAGAGGGATTCCCCATCCCCCTCTAACACGCTAGCGCACAACGTAAGAACTCTTGTGCTCAAATGAGGCACGGGAGGGGAGAATGTCCTGTATTTTCCTTCCACTTTCAAAGTATCCATCCGGCCATTTGGGGACAAAACTCGATCCTCAGCATAGATGTTTTTACTTTACTCATCCAATAAAAAGAGATTGAACTGGGCTGCCGCCCAGTGTTCCTTCCCCGTATGCCTGGGACGTGTCCACCAGAGACTCCCGGACACCAGGAGTATGTCACCCCTCCCCTTCCCACACAGTAAAATGCACTATGCCAATATAATCCTAACCTTTGTACTACATATACATGTTGGCAATTTATGAAAGCCTGATAGTAGAAGGGTAGAATCCATGAATATGACTCTGACCATTTCCATATTTTGACGACGTTCCCTCTGTGAAATTCGCTCCACGGAAATTGCACGTAAAAAATTGAAGAGATTTTTCGACAGGTTTTGGATTGGATCATTTGCGGCACCTTTATTGCCTAGTCTACCGTTGTAACATGAAATGCCACCGACGAACCGCAGAGGGATTCATCCACACACACACACACACACACACACGCACACACACATACACACGTTGTTCTCATGCCCCTCTAGATGTTACACCTCACAAAAAGAGATCAGAAAGTTGGAACGGGATAAGGTCGGCATTGAGCTAACAGAACAAGCCCTCGCAAATTGAATTTCATACCCCCTTTCTTCCTCTGTCTGAAAAAACCAGGCTAATGTTCCGATCCAAACATTTATAGGGATCCACAGCAATCAAGACTGAGAAACATTCTTTTTCACAGAGAAATATAAAAAATGCATACTTTTGGGATCATCCCCGAAACAAAGGATCTGAATAAATTGAGCTGTCACATGTAAAGGGAAAGAAGAATGAAGAGACGTAGTAACTAGAGTACCTTGGACTCTTCTTTTCAATGATGGCTCATGTGATCTGGTCTCAAAGATATGTGCCTATTTTCATCGGTCTCTGGTATGGTAGGGCAAAGAAACGTTCAGGAGACTCAATAGCTAGTTTTATCGCAGATGCAGATTATTGGTCTTGATTTGATCTGATGAACGTATTTAGATTAGTCAAATGTTTTGATCTGAAAAAGATTATATACACAAGTATATGTTCTAGATCCAGATCTTAATAGTTCGACATATTATCTTGTTCAAGCAATACCTGCCAGAATTTTAATGTTAAAGTAACTCTAACCCTCTATTGTAGCAGACTAGCTTGTTTGCTCATGTTATTAGGGCTACTGTTTCATTACATGATTGAAATTTCAGAATTCCGTATTTCACTCGCCTGCCCCCTTACGTTCACTTCCGTTACTTGCAACCCGCGAGTCGCAACACGTATCAATACCATACCAACTAGTGCGGACGATTGCACGTACACATAAGAACGCATCGTGGGACGGAACATAGCTCACACAGTAATATGTCGGCTGGTGACTGCTTTCGAATAGCGAAAAAGTTTTCATGAATTTTAAAACCTAAAATCACGTATTTGTTTCCCAATAGCTGAATTACGGGAGTTAGGAGACTGAGGTCGAAGAAGCAGGCAATATGTAGATAGTGATAAGTGATTTACAAAACTGATGTGAGGCACTGTATTGCATCAAGTTATGCATCGTGTCATTGCGGTGCGAGTGCCACGCTCTGCATCGCATTCGTTCAATAGTTATACTTCCTTGATTAAAATAAATAACGTTCAGATTTAACATTCGAGTCAAATTTGACAATATCAATTCCGTCGTTGCTTTTTGACCTAGGGCAATATATCTAAGCAAAAAGGTCCGTATGATTAAAATCGTTAATTAATACTATTACTTCTCTGAAGTTAACTCTTGAACCACTTGGCGCACTAACATGGACCACAGTTTTGATGACCCTGAGGGTGGTACTGTTTGTGATAAGCGCATTTAAATTTGGATTAAGTCTTGGAAGCTAGTTAAAGTCCTAACCATTTGTGGATTCCTCACAGGTGCATCATGTGTCAATCCATTTCAACAGGAGGCTTGAATCCTTACTTTCATTAATACCAAAACTTTTGTGTTTTACTTCACTCGGCTATGATTGGCGTCAAGTTTTCAGGTCACTATTAAATTACAAGTCGGAGGCCGTCCTACAAACAGCCCCCGACTTGTCCCTTCCCTCAGCACTGCCTACAGAGTTTGGAAATTCTAGCTCACAATTTATAATTGTAACCACATCAATTGCGTACTATTTATTTGCTATGATTGTTTTCAAACCGATGTTTTGGGACCAATCTTTCTTTTGATCAATTTGTTTCAGAAAAAATAATTGGAGATTACGTAAATTAGTTGACCTTGATCTTTACACTTGGCCACAGGTCATTAATTAATTGAAATAAAGAGGACCCCTACGTATATCTGCTTCTCAATCGAACTATCATAGTCTATGCGGTTAAAGGCCGAATTAGAATCTCAGCCGAAAACTTCTGGGTGAGAATGGTAATATACCACTAAATTGACCTCCATATTTCACCCCTGGTCAAGCGAAAAAACATAAAAATTGGCGTTTCGCGCCAAAATGTGACGGTGAATCCACTGGTATCATTAGTTTTGCTTGGGACGCACAGAACGCGTAGAATCTTGTTGTGCCAGTTGTTTTTGCGTGGGACGCAGGATTGGTAAATTATTCAATGATTTGTACTTTGACCTCTGCTTATGACCCGAGATCGATTTTTGATCAGGATAAAATTGCGCTATTTATTCATCCATATAACTGGCTTTAGATTGCTGTATGGCACATGATGATACTTGTAGTAGTTCGTGAGATAAACCTGTACAACAAACTAAAAATTAGCGTGCTTATTAAATAGCCTCTAGTTAAGTGGCCTCTAGGTTACTTCATAGTTTTGGTCCTGTCCGTCCGGACAAATCCTTGTTCGGACGATAACTCTCGAACCTTTAGGCACATGGACATACGGTATGGACCTATGGAGTTTTCGTCATCAGTCGAGTACGGTTGCTACAGAACAAAAAAATTTGCTGGCTACGCCAGAGGCCGAACTTGCCAATTAATCAAAGGCTCTGCCGAAGCGAGCAAATTTTTATTTATTAGTTTTAAAGTAAATTCTTCTTCACAATATTTCCAAATTTGGTTGCGTACTTTTATTCTACTTCTTGTACAGGGACCGCTTGTTGTTCGCTAGAAGATTTGAGGTGTTCGGAAATTGTGAAAATTCAGTAGAGGTGTATGCCCGGAATTCTTCCGCGCCAACATAGCTAGTTGTACTCTGTATGCGTCGGTACGAAGTCTCGACGCAAAAAAAATTCCCTTAGCTAATGCGTGACAAAGGAGGACTGAGGTGGCCGGTTTGAACTTAAGCCCGTGAACGATGCATTATGCAGGTGCATAGGTTCCACCATATACTGGGTGCCCGAAAACTGATGCGACAGTTAGTCGCTATGTAGAACTAGATAGCATGTTACAGATATGCGTAAAATCACATGTTGTTTTAACGTAACCGTCAACGGAATACATTTTGATCTAGTAATTATAAAGCAGGTGGCACAACGTCATCTTCAATAGAACTGTCAGAAATCTAAGAAATTTGGATTCTGTTTGG